>JAZHEH010002939.1:0-272847 GCA_036589455.1 Ateles fusciceps
GGAGTTGGGGAGAGAGAGCATGGGAAGAAATGTCAGACATAGGTGATGGGGAGGAAGGCAGCAAATCACACTGCCATGTGTGTACCTATGCAACAATCTTGCATGTTCTTCACATGTACCCCAAAACCTAAAATGCAATGAAAAAAAAAAGAGTATGCATTTACTTCTAAGTTATGTGGTTTATTTTGAGAAGTGGGAGAAGATAAGCTTATGGGAAGGATGCTTGAATGTCCAAGCCAACGAATAAGAACATACATAAATGATGAAATAAAAGAGCTACAGCAATTTGAAATACTTAAGCCCACTAAAAGAGGGGAACAAATTGTTGTTGCTATTGTTGTTTTATTTTGTTTTGGCTTGGGGAAGTTAGACTTCTATATCCTAATGTGATAAACAGTGGGACCTCCTAGTATTGTTGAATGTAAAAATAGATTTGGTTTGTTTATGCTTACCTGCAAAGCAGGTGGCAGTTGATGGAATGTCCCTCACAAGTCCAGTGAAATAATTATAACAAGATTTTATATGGCCTGGAATACTATGAGAGTATAGTTGTAACACTAAAGGATTAGAAATAAACTTACAGGGAAGTTTTATTATTGACACATTCCAAGAGAAAATTTAGAGTACAAAACCTTGTAATTTGGACACAGTTCTACTGAGGACGAATGAATTTTAGATAATAATGTGAAGATGAGTTTCATAGAATTCAATGAGGAATCAGTTGGCCCAAGTGTAGGGAACAATTAAATTTTCATGTTTCCACGAACAGCAGAGTCCCATATGTAACTTATTAACCATCATAGTTACTGGTAAGTTTGTTTTCAAGGTTTCATGTTGTTTAAGAAAACAAAGCAGCAGTCAGGCATGACTCAGCCAACAGGCACGTGCTGAGTGTCCACAGGAAGCATGTCCTAAGGAACACACCACAAAACCTTTCATTCCTAGAAACAAAAGGTGGATTCTCCTTGCCTACCAGACCGCAATGTTGTGATATATTTAGTGTAAAGAAAATATTACCTTACAAACAGTATATAAAATAGGATCCATTTTGTGGGGATTAAAAAAGTATAAATTATATAGATCAAACTACAGACATTGTCCAGGCACTGAGTAATGGAAATTTCATTAAAATTACAAATAAACAACATCAACAACAACAACAAAAAAAGTGTATCTCTGGGAGGTGAACACTTTGGAGATTATACTTCTTGTTTCTTTATGTCTCTTGATCATTTAACATTCAAAAAAGTGTTGTGTCCATGTAATTTTAAAGAGGGTTTTTTGGAGAAAGAATAACCAAGTTGTTCTACAAGCCTACAAGTAGCTGATAATCTTGGCCTACCACAGGAAAATGGTAGTGTAATTGATGGACTAGGAGGCTATGAGCAGTGAGTTTAAACTTGGAGCCAACACGTCTGTGTTTAAATATCTGACAATCTCGTTGTTTGTCATTCCTGTCCACAAAATGACAACACTGTTCTGTTTCCTTTCTCATTTCACTTAAAACTGAAAGTAGTATTCACACAGTAGACATTTGGATTAAAACACTGTCACTAAATGAAGCAAAAGAGTAGATTAAAGAAATCTGGCTTTTGTCAGTGATTGAGCTAAGAATTTAAATAAAACAAATCTTGATAAATATCTCAAGTGTAGGTTGCCAAATATGAGAAAATAGCTTTAGGATTTTCAGTAAGGAAAACACTGTGAGGATTTCATTCATTAATTCAGCAAATATTTACTGGGTAACAAGGTAGCCTACTCTAAGTGCTGGGGATGGAGCAGGAAACAAGACAGGAGTGGTTCCAGGCTCATGGAGCATTCATTCATTCTAGTCACAGAGATGAACAATAACCAAAACAGGGACAAATATTTACATAATCATAGATGGAAGTTTTATAAAGGATGAAGGGCAGGATGCTATACTGAAATTTATCAGGGGCACTATTCTACTCTGAATTATCAATGAAGAAATCACTGAGAGACATTTAATCTGGGCCCTAGTTACAAGTAGAACTTGATCAAGACAATGATGGGGGTGGAAGTATAGGGCAAGGGCTTTGGGGAAGACAGAATCCTAAGTGCAGGCTAGCTTAGGCATTAAAGAAGCTTAAAAAACTGAAACAAGGAAGAATGAAGCTGGAATATGGTGTGGTGGGATAGAGGGAATGAATAGCTTATTAGATTTTGTTAAGACGTTTAGATATAATCCTAAAAGCAATGGAAAGCTCTTTGGCCTGCACATGAAGCCAACTCAATTCTTGTTTAAATAGTAACTATACATATTGTATATATAAAAATTATTTTATCTCTTGAATTTATCAGTATTGGAATGTAAATTTTCAGAAGTTTTAGAAAACATGTTTTGTAATCGGGGGAAAAATCAACATAGGATTTATAGAATTAAAATCTATTCATGATGAGAATCTCATTTAACCAGTATAACTGTTTTACTAAATCTACACATACAAAATAGAGACTCATCTATTTTTATGCCAATTTACTTTGGAGCCACCACTGTTTCTTGTTGGAGAAAATCTCAGGATATCATTCTGGAGGCTTTTCCTACTCCTCAATTTATACAGGAACACCAGGAACCTAACTCAATCCCAAGTGTATCAGTCCAGCTTCCAAAACTTCAAACGGACAGGAGCTGGACCCTGGCTAGTTTATCTATTACACATGGTTGTTTAACATGGGTCAGCACTGTTGAAGAGCAGAGCATGAAGATGAGCAGAGCGTGATTGCCCACTACTGCTGAAGCACACTCAGGATGACCAGGTCCTAGCCCAGGCTTTGGGTGTGCCCATGCTGTGGGGGATGCCCATGCTTTCAGGTGTGCCCATGCTGTATGAGAATGATTATATCTTGTTCTACTTATCATGGACTATTTCAAACATATACCAGAATATAGTATACCCATCACCCAGTTCAGCAATTTTCAACTTGTAATGTTGTTCATCTATATTCTTCCCTACCTATCCTCCTCACATACAATATTTTAAAGGAAATGCCAGAATCACATCATTTCATTTGTAGTAATATTTGCAGCACTAAAAGATAAGAATTATTAAAAAGAAAACCTACACCCATTTTAAATGTGATACCATTATCATACTTAAAATATAAATATGTACATTACATCAACTATCCAGTCAGCATTCAAATTCCCCCAGTTGTCTAACAAATGTTTTAATAATTGATTTTTTATAATTTTTTGGTAGAAATCAGAATCCAAATAAAGTTCATAATTGCAACAGGCCTCTTAAGTCTATTTTACTCTATAGGTTCCCCCTCTAACTTTTTTCTTTTTCCATAGATAGATAGATCAGAGAGATAGATGATAGATAGACTTTTTAAAAGAAATGATAGTTTGTCCTATTGTGTTTTCTATTGTCTGAATTTTGCTAATTGCATCCCATTAGTGCCATTTAACATATACTTTGATCCTCCCATATTGTTGGGAAATTATTAGAGGCTTAATTAGATTCAGGTTGGATTTTGGGGATATAATTACTTCATGGGTGGTATTGTGTACTTCCGTTAGGAACGTTTATCTAAATGACTTCTATTTGACATGCTGGCAGTAATGGATGATTATTGCCTAGATTCATTAATATATCAATTATGGTTTACAAAATGTGATATTCTTTCATTTCTTCTTCAGTCCTTGACTGGATGTGTCTATTAAAAAAAATCTCCTCCTCAAATATTTGCTTATCCTGGGTCATTGGTAGAAACTTGAAACCTAATTGAACTTAAATCTGTATCACCTTTCTCCTGTGCTAAAATTCCTGGTTTCCAGTGGCATCAATGTAATTACTCATTTGCTTTATTCCGTAACACACACAAAATGGTCTGAGAATAGCAACATCACTACCACATATGGATACCAATAAAGTTTATGAATTTTCTTTTTAAGTCCTTTTTGCCTTTGGGTTATAGTCTATAGGCAATGTACATTGAAATCACTGTGCCTTACGCTTCTCTGAAAAGTTATACCACCGCCTTAATAGGCAGCTAACTTCATTTTTCATTTGCCTTCAACTTTTAGGGGCTGCTTTTCTAAATTAAATTTTGTTTTATTATTGTGCAAAACATTTACATGGCCCTAAAGTCAAAACTGCAAGCAAAGTATATTTTGAAAATTTTAGTTTTTGTCTTTGTCTTTGCTATACTAGTCTTCCCCTTCTATGCAGTAACTTTTTTTCTGTAATTTTAAAATTATCCTTTTATGGTCCTTACCTAGGTAAATAGTAGCATACTATAAACACCTTTCTCACTAAGTGATAAAGTAATTTCTAATTTGCATTCCCATGTTCAACTGTTGTTTACCAGGTATAATCACTGGGACATAATGACTGGGACCAAATTTAATCACTAAAACTAGAACTCCACTCCCATGGACATTAGGAGCCTGTTACTCGTCTGTAACACTGGCTTTTGGTCAGGATCAACCGGGTTTATTCTAACAGGTCTCTCTAAACTTTGAATCTTAGGAAGTCCCTAGCCTCCTAACACAAATAGACTCATTCTACCTACTCCCTACTCAGAGCTCAGCATATGGGAAAGACAGCTTTTGTTTAGTCTTACAAAACAAAACAAAACAAAATCTAGCTACACATTTCTCTCAGGATACTGAGTTTCTTTCTGCTGAAAGAAGAAAGGGAATAAGCTTTTTGCAAGACGTACAATCTTTCGAAAACAGATCTGCTTCAAGATGACCTTCTGTCTCCCCCCAGTAAGTAAGAAAGCTGGTAACAGTTTCTTTATAAAACGAGAAAACCAATTCAATGTAAACTAATGCTACCAGAAATCTCCTAGTAGTTGAGAAATATTAATTCATAATCATGTACTTCATGAAAATACCACAATCTTTTAACAATTGAGAGAATGCTTTCTTTATAACTATTCATCTAATCTGTATGGAAAATCTATGAAATATGTAGCACTTTAATCTCTCACCCCGCCTTTTTTTTTGAAAAGTGAGGAAATAGTGACTTGCCCCAAAATATGCAGCCAAACTAGGTGGAAAAGAAAAAATAAATCCCAGGTAATTTAATTCTTGTTTTCATGCCCTTTTTCTGTACAAGAACAATGAATCAACAACTGACTTTATAAACCTATGCTTTCACAAGAATGTCAATAGATGACCAAGTAGTTTGAATGTTTAGAAAACATTCTCTGACTGGGAAAGGTGAGTGGCAGGGAGGAGGGAGAATGAAGAGAAACGAGTTAAAGGGTACAAACATACAATAAGATGGAAGGAATTAATTAATATATGATAGCAGAGTAGGATGACTATACTTTAAAAAATGTATTGTACACAGGCGATAGACACTGTAAATACCCTGACTTGATCACTATTCATTGCATATATGTAAAACATTTCTCATGTACCCCATAAATTTGGACAAATAATAAATAAAGTAATAGAATATTTACCATGATGCCCTACAATTAGCAGAGAAAGCAAGCTTAACACTCTACCATAAACTATTTTAATTTTACTGCTTTTGAATTTGACTAAAAGAGGATTAGGCTGGTAACATAACATGAATAAAAATAAATGTATCATTTAAAAAGAAAAGAAAACATCCTCTGGATAACTATGTTTTTATGAACAAGAAACAAGGAATCTGCTTATACAACTGGCACAACAGTTCAGAGAAATGCTACCCATACAGCCATGGACAAATGGATATTACTAAAACTTACTAGAGGAGTTGTACTTGGTGAAATAAAGGTGTGCCTACCAAAAAAATTGAGTTCCTATAATTTAATAATAATTACCTACGGATGGTGCTAGGAGGCCAAACTCTGTAAAACAGAGAATCTTTCAGTGAAACTAAGAATTTGAAACCACATTCTAATTGACTTACTTTGCGGATTTGAATTTATGTACACTATGTTTTTCTCCAAAGGAAGTAGTGTTTGGTCCTATAGCCAAATAGATTTCTAAGATAATCCAAGCCATCTGAACACCCTAATGGCAATTCAAGTTTTCTTCTGTCTCTGTTCTTCATAGCTGGCTGGAGAGAACATTTCTGATATCTCTGGGACTTAAGAAAGGCAATGGCTATGGCTTGGCCTCCAGTGGACCATACAGTTAACCAAACAACTGACCCTGAAGAAAACTCATTTCAAGGTTGAAACTGTAACAAATGCTTCTTCCTCACAATCTATTCAATGGAAAAGAAAAGGCCAGATGGCATTTTAGAAACCCATGCTGTCTGATAAGAAATATATATTGGCTTAAAATCTGTAATGAAGAAAATTCCTTTTACCCAAATGAAGTATAAAAGAGGTTCAAAACTGAGGATTTCTTTTCAAATGAGGCCTACAAATTCATGGAATATTTTTAAATTCTGAATATCTATCATTTTATATACTCAGTAAAAGCATATTCTTCCAATAGAACATGAAAATGTTAATAATTTTAAAATATTGGTGATTTTCTTTCTTTACCGTTTCCTTTGTATGACTTTGTTCTAGTTTCTCTGAAGTATCCATCTATAGGTGAAAGAAATCCAAAAAGATTAAAAATTCTTGGCCGGGTGCGGTGGCTCATGCCTGTAATCCTTGGAGGCCAAGGCAGGCCATCATGAGGTCAGGAGTTTAAGACCAGCTTGACCAACATGGTGAAACCCTGTCTCTACTAAAAATACAAAAATTAGCTGGGCATGGTAGTGCATGCCTGTAACTCCAGCTACTCAGGAGACTGAGACAGAAGACTCGCTTGAACCCGGGACGTCAAGATTGTAGTGAACTGAGATCGAGCCACTGCCCTCCAGCCTGGGCAACAGAGTGAGACTCCACCTCAAAAAAATTTTTTTTAATTAAAAAAAAATTCTTACAAAAAGTAGCAAGGAGAAAGAAGAGGGTAATACCAATTCCTAATATTTAAAATACAGTTCTCCAGCAAGACAATAGAATAGGCTTGGAAGCTGTGAGATGTTATAGAGAAAAGATTTCCTAACTTACTTTAGTGATTATTCTTGCATCCTTAGTAGACATTCCACGTTTTTTCCTTATATAATGAGTTGTCTCTCTCTATTATGCAGATTGAGCTTTTATATGGGTAAGAGGGGAGAGAACTATATTAAACAAGTGACAAGCCATTGAAAGGTTTTAAAAACAGAAATGGCACAATCTAATTTACATATTCAAAATACTAACATTTGTTGCTATAAAAATGATTGTAGAGGAAGAAGAAAGCAGATAGATCATATAGAGAGTTATTGCGTTATTTCCAGAAAAATGTGATGATGTCTTGGACTAGAAAAATAAGTAGTGATGATGGAAACATGAAGAGAGTTATATAATTGCTGACAGCACTTACTGATAGATTAGACTTTGTGTGTGAGAGACAGAGACCAAAGATGACTCATAGAACTTGGACCTGAACAAACTGGATGAATGGTGGTAAAATGCTTCCAGAGGTACAGGACTGGAGATAGAAATTTAAGATTGTATATTGGTTGTTTCAGATGCAGGTATATGTTCAAGCAGGGATACCAAGTATAAAAATATGCAATGTACCAGCTAACCCCTACCCACCTTTGTGCCTGCATCTTCCATCACACTGGTGATGCCACCCTGGTCTTTTCTTTCCTCAAATGGGACAAGCTTGTATAAGGATTTTACACTTATTACTTCTACCTGGAACTCTTCCCCTTCGGATCTCATGTAGTTGGCTATATTTACTATTATTCAGCTCAAACACGATCATTGGGAGGCCTTCTCTAAAACAAATAAAATAGCACCACCGCTGTGTATCATGCTTTATAACATCATCCTAATTCTACTAATTTCACAACTCATCACTTTGTAAAATTCTCCTGCCATTTATTTACTTTTTGCCACTACTTACTAAAATGTAGAGTCTATAAGAATTTTCTTGCCTTACTTATCACTAGATCTTCAGTACCTAAGACATAATAGGTCTTCAATAAATTTTTATTGAATAAAGAAGTAATTAAATATATAAATATTTATTGTTATTTTTTAAAATTGCATTTTAGGTTTTGGGGTACATGTAAAGAACATGCAAAATTGTTGCATAGGTACACACATGGCAGTGTGATTTGCTGCCTTCCTCCCCATCACCTATATCTGGCATTTCTCCCCATGCTATCTCTCCCCAACTCCCCACCCCCCACTGTCCCTCCCTATTTCCCCCCGACTGACCGCACTGTGTGATACTCCCCCTCCCTGTGTCCATGTGTTCTCATTGTTCAGCACCCGCCTATGAGTGAGAACATGTGGTGTTTGATTTTCTGTTCTTGTGTCAGTTTGCTGAAAACGATGGTTTCCAGGTTCATCTATGTCCCTACAAAGGACACAAACTCATCGTTTTTTATGGCTCCATAATATTCCATGGTGTATATGTGCCACATTTTCCCTGTCCAGTCTATCATCGATGGGCATTTGGGTTGGTTCCAGGTCTTTGCTACTGTGAACAGTGCTGCAATGAACATTTGTGTGCATGTGTCCTTATAGTAGAATGATTTATAATCCTCTGGATATATACCCAGTAATGGGATTGCTGGTTCAAATGGAATTTCTATTTCTAGGTCCTTGAGGAATCGCCACACTCTCTTCCACAATGGTTGAACTAATTTACACTCCCACCAACAGTGTAAAAGTGTTCCTATTTCTCCACATCCTCTCCAGCATCTGTTGTCTCCAGATTTTTTAATGATCGCCATTCTAACTGGTGTGAGATGGTATCTCAATGTAGTTTTGATTTGCATTTTTCTAATGACCAGTGATGATGAGCATTTTTTCATATGTTTGTTGGCCTCATATGTGTCTTCTTTTGTAAAGTGTCTGTTCATATCCTTCGCCCAGTTTTCAATGGGCTTGTTTGCTTTTTCTTGTAAATCTGTTTTAGTTCTTTGTAGATTCTGGATATCAGCCCTTTGTCAGATGGGTAGACTGCAAAGAGTTTTTCCCATTCTGTTGGTTACTGATTCACTCTAATGACTGTTTGTTTTGCCATGCAGAAGCTGTGGAGTTTGATTAGGTCCCATTAGTCTATTTTGGCCTTTGTTGCCAATTCTTTTGGTATTTCAGTTATGAAGTCCTTGCCTACACCTATGTCCTGAATGGTTTTGCCTAGATTTTCTTCTAGGGTTTTTATGGTGATAGGTCTTATGTTTAAGTCTTTGATCCATCTGGAGTTAATTTTAGTGTAAGGTGTCAGGAAGGGGTCCAGTTTCTGCTTTCTGCACATGGCTAGCCAGTTTTCCCAACACCATTTATTAAACAGGGACTACTTTCCCCATTGCTTGTTTTTGTCAGGTTTGTCAAAGATCGGATGGTTGTAGATGTGTTGTGTTGCCTCCGAGACCTCTGTTCTGTTCCATTGGTCTATATCTCTGTTTTGGTATCAGTACCATGCTGTTTTGATTACTGTAGCCTTGTAGTATAGTTTGAAGTTCGGGAGTGTGATGCCTCCTGCTTTGTTCTTTTTGCTTAAAATTGACTTGGTTATGCGGGCTCTGTTTTGGTTCCATATGAAGTTTAAGGTGGTTTTTTCCAGTTCTGTGAAGAAGGTCATTGGTAGCTTTATGGGGATGTGCATTGAATCTTTAAATTACTTTGGGCAGTATGGCCATTTTCGCGATATTGATTCTTCCTAACCATGAACATGGAATATTTCTCCATCTGTTTGTGTCCTCTCTTATTTCGTTGAGCAGTGGTTTGTAGTTCTCCTTGAAAAGGTCCTTTACGTTCCTTGTTAGTTGTATTCCTAGGTATTTGATTCTCTTCGTAGCAATTGTGAATGGCAGTTGGTTCTTGATTTGGCTCTCTTTAAGTCTGTTATTGGTGTATAGGAATGCTTGTGATTTTTGCACATTGATTTTGTATCCTGAGACTTTGCTGAAGTTGCTTATCAGTTTCAGGAGATGTTGGGCTGAGACGATGGGGTCTTCTAGATATATAATCATGTCATCTGCAAATAGAGACAATTTGACTTCCTCCTTTCCTATTTGAATACCCTTTATTTCTTTTTCTTGCCTGATTGCTCTGGCTAGAACTTCCAGTACTATATTGACTAGGAGTGGTGAGAGAGGGCATCCTTGTCTAGTGCCAGATTTCAAAGGGAATGCTTCCAGTTTTTGCCCATTCAGTATGATATTGGCTGTTGGTTTGTCGTAAATAGCTTTTATTGTTTTGAGATACATTCCATCAATACCTAGTTTATTGAGAGTTTTTAGCATAAAGGGCTGTTGAATTTTGTCAAAGGCCTTCTCTGCATCAATTGAGATAATCATGTGGTTTTTGTCTTTGGTTCTGTTTATGTGGTGAACTATGTTTATAGACTTGCGTATGCTGAACCAGCCTTGCATCCCCGGGATGAATCCTACTTGATAATGGTGGATAAGCTTTTTGATGTGCTGTTGCAATCGGTTTGCCAGTATTTTATTGAAGATTTTTGCATCCATGTTCATCATGGATATTGGCCTGAAGTTTTCTTTTCTTGTTGAGTCTCTGCCAGGTTTTGGTATGAGGATGATGTTGGTCTCATAAAATGATTTGGGAAGGATTCCCTCTTTTGGATTGTTTGGAATAGTTTCAGAAGGAATGATACCAGCTCCTCTTTGTATGTCTGGTAGAATTCACTTGTGAACCCATCTGGACCTGGAATTTTTTTGGGTGGTAGGCTCTTAATTGCTACCTCCACTTCAGACCTTGTTATTGGTCTATTCAGAGTTTCAACTTCTTCCTGGTTTAGGCTTGGGAGGATGCAAGTGTCCAGGAAGTTATCCATTTCTTCCAGGTTTACTAGTTTATGTGCATAGAGTTGTTTGTAATAATCTCTGATGATGGTTTGAATTTCTGTGGAATCTGTGGTGATATCCCCCTTTATCGTTTTTTATTGCATCTATTTGATTATTCTCTCTTTTCTTTTTTATTAATCTGGCTAGTGGTCTGTCTATTTTGTTGATCTTTTCGAAAAACCAGCTCCTGGATTTAATGATTTTTTGAAGGGTTTTTTTGTGTCTCTATCTCCTGCAGTTCTGCTCTGATCTTAGCTATTTCTAGTCTTCTGCTAGGTTTTGAGTTTTCTTCATCTTGGTCCTTTAGCTCTTTCAATTTTGACAATAGGGTGTCAATTTTAGAACTCTCCCTGCTTCTCATGTGGGCATTTATTGCTATATATTTTCCTCTAGAGACTGCTTTAAATGTGTCCCAGAGATTCTGGTATGTTGTGTCTTCATTCTCGTTGGTTTCAAAGAACATCTTTATTTCTGCCTTCATTTCATTGTTTATCCAGTCGACATTCAAGAGCCAGTTGTTCCGTTTCCATGAAGCTGTGTGGTTCTGAGTTAGTTTCTGAATTCTCGAGTTCTAACTTGATTGCACTGGGATCTGAGAGACTGGTATGATTTCCATTCTTTTGCATTTGCTGAGGAGTGATTTACTTCCAATTATGTGGTCAATTTTAGAGTAGGTGCGATGTGGTGCTGAGAAGAATGTATATTCTGTGGATTTGGGATGGAGGGTTCTGTAAATGTCTATTAGGTTTGCTTGGTACAGGTCTGAGTTCAAGTCCTGGATATCCTTGTTAATTTTCTGTCTCGTTGATCTGTCTAATATTGACAATGTGGTGTTCAAGTCTCCCACTATTATTGTGTGGGAGTCTAAATCTCTTTGTAAGTCATTAAGAACTTGCCTTATGTATCTGGGTACTCCTGTATTGGGTGTGTATATATTTAGGATCGTTAGCTCTTCTTGTTGCATTGATCCTTTTACCATTATGTAATGTCCTTCTTTGTCTCTTTTGATCTTTGTTGGTTTAAAGTCTATTTTATCAGAGACGAGAATTGCAACTCCTGCTATTTTTTGCTCTCCATTTGCTTGGTAAATCTTCCTCCATCCCTTTATTTTGAGCCTCTGTGTATCCTTGCATGTGAGATGGGTTTCCTGGATACAGCACACTGATGGGTTTTGGCTTTTTATCCAATTTGCCAGTCTGTGTCTTTTGATTGGGGCATTTAGCCCATATACATTTAGGGTTAATATTGTTATGTGTGAATTTGATCCTGCCATTTTGATGCTAGCTGGCTCTTTTGCCTGTTAGTTGATGCAGTTTCTTCATTGTGTTGATGCTCTTTACCATTTGGTATGTTTTTGGAGTGGCTGGTGCTGGTTGTTCCTTTCTATGTTTAGTGCCTCTTTCAGGAGCTCTTGTAAAGCAGGCCTGGTGGTGATGAAATCCCTGAGTACTTGCTTGTTCATAAAGGATTTTATTTTTCCTTCACTTATGAAGCTTAGTTTGGCTGGATATGAAATTCTAGGTTGACAGTTCTTTTCTTTAAGGATGTTGACTATTGGCCCCCTGTCTCTTCTGGCTTGTAGGGTTTCTGCTGAGAGATCTGCTGTGAGTCTGATGGGCTTCCCTTTGTGGGTAACCCGACCTTTCCCTCTGGCTGCCCTTAGCATTTTCTCCTTCATTTCAACCCTGGTGAATCTGAGGATTATGTGCCTTGGAGTTGCTCTTCTTGAGGAATATCTTTGTGGTGTTCTCTGTATTTCCTGGACTTGAATATTGGCCTGCTTTGCTAGGTTGGGCAAGTTTTCCTGAATAATATCCTGAAGAGTATTTTTCAGCTTGGATTCATTCTGTCCATCACATTCAAGTACACCTATCAAATGTAGATTAGGTCTTTTCACATAGTCCCATATTTGTTGGAGAGTTTGTTCATTCCTTTTACCCTTTTTTCTCTAATCTTGCCTTCTTGTTTTATTTCATTGAGTTGATCTTTGACCTCTGATATCCTTTCTTCTACTTGGTCAATTCGGCTGTTGGAACTTGAGTATGCTTCGTGAAGTTCTCGTGTTGTTTTTCAGCTCCATCAATTTACTTATATTCCTCTCTAAGTTGTTTATTCTCTTTAGAATTTCGTCAAATCTTTTTTCAAGTTCTTAATTTCTTTGCATTGGGTTAGAACATGTTCTTTTAGCTCACAGAAGTTTCTTATTACCCACCTTCTGAATCCTGATTCTGTCAATTCATCACACTCATTCTCCATCCAGCCTTGTTCCCTTGCTAGTGAGGAGCTGTGATCCCTTGTAGGAGCAGAGGTGTTCTGGTTTCGGGTGTTTTCATCCTTTTTGCGCTGGTTTCTTCCTATCTTGTGGATTTATCCACCTGTCGTCTTTGTAGTTGTTGACTTTCCGATTGGGTCTTTGAGTGGACATCCAGTTTGTTGATGATGAAGTTATTTCTTTCTGTTTCTTAGTTTTCCTTCTAACTATCTGGTCCCTCTGGTGTAGGACTGCTGAGGTCCACTCCAGGCCCTGCTTGCCTGGGGGATCACCTGCAGTGGCTGCAGAATAGTACGGGTTGTTGCCAGTTTCTTCTTCTTCTATCTTTGTCTCAGAAGGATACCGGCCTGTTGTCAGTCTGAGCTCTCCTTTATGAGGTGACTCTTTGGATATATGGGGGTCAGGGAGCTGCTTGAGGAGACAGTCTGTCCTTTATAGGAGCTCAGGTGCTTAGCTGTGAACTCCGTTGTTCATTCAGAGCTGCTGGTCAGGTACATTTAAGTCTGCAGCAGCAGAACTCATAAACCCCTTTTTTCCCCAGGTGCTCTGTCCTGGGGGAGTTAGCGCTTTACTTATGAGTTTACATTGTGCTACTGCCTTTTTTTCAGGGCTGCCCTGCCCAGTGAGTTGGCAGCCTAGTCATTGTCTGCCTGCAGAGGCTTTGCTGAGCTGCTGTGGGCTCTGCCCAGCTGCCGTGTGGACTTCCCTGCAGTCCTGTTTAAATGGGTGTAGCTAGAACTACCTCGGCAATGTTGACCCACCTCTGTAATGGCGGGCTGCCTCAGCAATGGCAAACTACCTCTGTAGTGGTGGACTGCCTCAGTAATGGTGGATGCCCCTCCCCCCACAGAGCTGGACTGTCCCAGATTCAGCTGTGCTTCCTGTGAATCTCTCAATTCAGAGCGTTTCCAATTGCTGTTTTTTTGTGGGGGTATGACCAGCCGAGCCTGATCACCTGACTCCCTGCCTCAGAGCCTTTTTTTTTAGTTGAATGGTCGACTGTCTCCCAGGTGTTCCAGTCGCCTGTTGAAAAGGTTTCGGGATCTGTGTGATTTCCAGTGGGGCAACCCACTGTGCCGGCTGTAACAGCAGAGCTGAGATTCATGGCGCTTTTTTGCCCAGGAATCTCCTGGCCTGGCTCCCTGTTTCAGTCCCCTTTTTAATCAGATCAATGGGTGACTGTGCCTTCCTGGAGCTCCAATTGCCAGCTAAAACGGTGTCCGGATCCGCATATTTTGTATGGGAGAACTGCCGTGCCGGGGTACTGGCAAAACAGCTGGGCCGGCCAAACCAGCCGCACTGGTGACCTGTGGGGCTCCTCCACCTGGGAATCTCCTGGTCTGTGGGCAATAAAAATCCGTCTGGAAATGCAGCGTCCGCTCACCCTCTGCGCTTTCACTGGGAGCTGCAATCCTGAACTGCTCCTAATCGGCCATCTTGGATCCAGAAAAAACTATTGTTGTTATTAATACAATCACTTCTTGTGGTAAATGTTCCTAAGTCTTCACCTGGTTAATCTCCATCACAATATTCTCCAGCTGTTTATGAATTTTTGAGGGTATGCTCAGGGGTAAATTCCTCGGCTATTCACAGACACAAGATGTTCAGATTTGTCCTCTCTGGCTTCTTCAGAGTGAAGTCTCTTGCCCAAGGCCACAGGCACTTGGTGTTAGTACTAGAGTTGGAATTCAAAGTCCACGTTCTTTGAATACATACTGTTCCCCTCATAGCAAGTATTCAGGTCCTATAAAAGTTCTAAGAAGAATGGGATTAATAGATTAAAAAGCTATTTTCTACAAACATCAATGTACCCAAGCATTGTGTGACTTTCCTAAATGGCATTTAATCACTAACCTTTCCAACCCGTCTGACACATTATTTTTAAGAAATATCTCTTTACTTGGATGTTACACTTCTGAAAACTACTTTGTAATGGCCTTTCAAAAATATTTTTTCAGGACAATAAAAACTGTTACTTTGGTATGTGTTTTGATCCTAGAAAACACAACCTAGATTATATCCATTTAAGAATCAATTCAAAACTTCTGTTTTGAAAGAGATTGATAAATTTACATTGGTCCTGACAAGAAGCAAAAGAATATTTTTTATAGGCAGGAATAAGCATCAGTGTGGACCATGAGCTGAGAACCAAGAGTAGAGTCCTGATTCCAAACTGGAAAATAAAATTAACAAACAATTGTTGTGAAAATGGAAGTAAACTTTGTCATGCTGTGATACATAGGTGAAATTCCAGTGGGTTGCTGGTAGATATTCAGGATGGCAAAGGAAATGCTCCCAAATGTATTTCACAACTATTGAACCCCTCTCCCAATATGAGGATGCAAAAGAGTTGAGAGAGTAAAGGATCTTGTGAGGAGACCTTGGCAGAGAGCTGTGTTGTGAGCTTCACCCCCCTCACCAGTTTAATTATCAGTGAGGAGGAAGGAGGACCTCACAGTGCTGCTCAGGGACCCCATTACCCATGGAGCTGGGGGTAGTGGACCAGGGAATGCCTCCTACCTGGGACACTAGAGGGTAAGAGAAGCTGATGAACTGCTTTGAAGGAGGTAACACTGGGCTGAGACAGGCCTGCACCCTTAGACTTGTTACTCCAAGGGATGTGGAGTGTATCGCAGTGAACAGGGGAGGCCCAGCAGGAGACAACTGGCACAGATAGTCTTGGACCTATAACCACATCAGACCAATTGGGCTCCACTTTTATGTAGCAAAGTTATGAGTTGTTTTCAGTTGCCATGGACCCCTAGGTTGAAGGTCGCATAATCTGAGCATGCCCAGATGAACCAAGCATATAGCCATGGGTTGGAACTTAAGTGCTCAAATCGAAGAACAGGGACTAAGAAGCGGATACCACATAGCAGGGTCGTCAGAGCATGCCTTCTGGCATCACCCCATCACAAGATCCAATCAGAACATGCCTCCTGGCATCACCGCATCGCAACATCCCATCAGATCATGCCTTATTACCTTCTGACCATAAAACCTGCCACAACCACCAGAGCTCAGGGGGACAGACTTGAGCATTTCCTCCCTGCCAGTTGAGTCCAGTAAATCTTTCACACTGCAAAAACCTAGTGCTTCTGTGTTTGGTTTTCCCATAAATGCAGACAAAACAGACCCAGTTAGGGTCAGTAACAGACCTGCTCCACTAAGGTCATGTGGAGAAGAGAGGGACCCCAGCAGCAAGAGAATGGAGGAGGATGCCTAGGCACTTCAGGGAAGGTTTCAAGTGACCATCAGAACATAGATACATTATTCTAGGGGAAGGAACCTGCCAGCAGTTAGAGCCACAAAAATTACCCTCAAGAGAAATCATAATCTTTGAATTCCACCAAGTACAGATCAGAAAGGTGCTGAAGGTGCTGCCAGTTAAGTGAGACCTTTCCTGCCCCATTCTCTTCCGTTGCCCACAGGACAGCCTGGGGAAAGCAGAGGGAGAGGCAGACAAATCAGCCTCGCCACCGACCCCTTCTCACTGTAGACTTCTTCCTAGCCAGCAAGGAAGAAGAACTGAAACTAAATCAAGTTCAGAGTTTTCATCTCTGTCTCAAACAGAGCATTCTACTTTCCAAATGAAGATAATGTTTTTACTGTATTCTCACTGTTGGACTCTCTGTTATCTAGAGGGAACAAAAATATCATCAGCTTGTCAAGTTTTCATCCAGAGTTAAGGAAAGATTATTTCCACTGAATAAAATGTAAGGAGAGAAAGAAAGAAACAATAAAAACAACATTGCATTTTTTATATCCTGACTCGTGCTTGTTGGTCTACTGGTTACAGCTATTTGCAGCCCAACCTAATCATTATGAATATGCAAGCCCATCTCAAGGGTGGGAGGTTTCATGTGGTTGTGATGGGCACATCTGGAGAGCTGGACTGCCGGGTTTGACTCTGCTGCCACCACTTATTATCTGTGCAACCTTGAGAAATAAATTTTGCTTCTCTGTTCCTCATCTAAAATGAGGGTGCTAATAATAGTACCACCTTTATATTGTTGTGAGAATTAAATAATTTAATATATGTGAAACAATGCTTCATTCATGTTAAGTTTTCTATAATTATTTGTTATCATAATCGATCACCCCACTTCGCAAAAGCAATACATCTTAGTTTAGTCTTTTAGTCTGGGACAAATTACTTCTGCCCTAGAGAGAAAAAAATTGTTTTCCCATTCTGTCCTCAGGCAGTGTTCGTAAAGATATTTCCTACCCAGAATTAAAATTCTTCTCAGGATAGTAACCAGGGAACCCATCAAATCCCTACAGGAGAAGCTCTGCTTTGACTGATAGGGGTAAATTCTTCTAATGGTTCCATGCTGTTTTGAGATTTGCCGTTTCCCAAAGCCTGAGTTACCTGATCATAATCATTTTGTTTGAAGTGTATTTTATTGAACTTGCACTTCATTCAGTGCCCATGCTTTGTTAAAGTACATCAATAAATTATTATATTTGAATCTCCCTGACATATTCTGAATTTTTGAACCCTGACTTTTTTTGCATTTTGTTTGTTTTACTAAATAAATATAGCATATGTTCACAATGATAGTAATTTGACTTCAACAAAAATATTGCAGTTTAATTACAAAGGACTTTTCGTTAATTTGCATAGAATGTATTAAAACCCAAGACAATCCTAAGCAAAAAAAAAAAAAAGCTGGAGGCATCATGCTACCTGACTTCAAACTATATTACAAGACTACAGTAATCAAAACAGCATGATACTGGTACCAAAACAGAGATATAGACCAATGGAACAAAACAGAGGCCTCAGAAGTAATGCCACACATCTACAAACATCTGATCTTTGCCAGACCTGATAAAAACAAGCAATGCGGAAAGGATTCCCTATTTAATAAATGGTGTTGGAAAAACTGGGTAGCCATATGCAGAAAGCTGAAACTGGATCCCTTTCTTATACCTTATGCAAAAATTAACTCCAGATGGATTAAAGATTTAAACATAAGACCTAACACCATAAAAACCCTAGAAGAAAACCTAGGCAATATCATTCAAGACATAGGCATAGGCAAAATCTTCATGACTAAAACACCAAAAGCAATGGCAACAAAAGACAAAATAGACAAATGGGATCTAGTTAAACTAAAGAGATTCTGCACAGCAAAAGAAATTATTATTAGAGTGAACTGGCAACCAACAGAATGGAAGAAAATTTTTACAATCTGCCCATCTGACAAAGGGCTAATATACAGAATCTACAAAGAACTTAAATAAATTTACAAGATAAAAACAAATAACCCCTTCAAAAAGTGGGCAAAGGATCTGAACAGACACTTCTCAAAAGATGACATTTATATAGCCGAAAAACATATGAAAAAAAAAGCTCATCATCACTGGTCATTAGAGAAATGCAAATCCAAACCACATTGAGATACCATCGCATACCAGTTAAAATGGCAATCATTAAAAAAATCAGGAAACAACAGATGCTGGAGAGGATGTGGAGAAATAGGAATGCTTTTATACTGTTGGTGGGAGTGTAAATTAATTCAACCATTGTGGAAGACAGTGTGGTGATTTCTCAAGGATCTAGAAATAGAAATACCATTTGACCCGGCAATCCCATTACTGAGTATATACCCAAAGGATTATAAATTGATGTATTATAAAGACACATGCACATGTATGTTTATTGAGGCATTGGTCACAATAGCAAAGACTTGGAACCAACCCAAATGCCCATCAATCATAGACTGGATAAAGAAAATGTGGCACATATACACCATGGAATACAATGCAGCTATAAAAAGTGATGAGTTCATGTTCTTTGCAGGGACATGAAGCTGGAAACCATCATTCTCAGCACACTGACACAAGAACAGAAAACCAAACACCATACGTTCTCACTCATAAGTGGGTGTTGAACAATGAGAACACGTGGGCACAGGGAGGGGAACATCACACACCAGGGCCTGTCAGAGGGTAGGGGCTAGGAGACGGATTGCAGAGGG
The DNA here is from genome assembly GCA_036589455.1 of Ateles fusciceps. NCBI lineage: Eukaryota > Metazoa > Chordata > Mammalia > Primates > Atelidae > Ateles > Ateles fusciceps. The sequence continues at coordinate 19,047 of JAZHEH010002939.1, forward strand.
TGGGGAGCTAGGGGAGGGAGAGCATTGGGAGAAATACCTAATGTAGATTATAGGGTGATGGATGCAGCAAACCACCATGGCACATATATACCTATGTAACAATCCTACACATTCTGCACTTGTACCCCAGAACTTAAAGTATAATAATATCTTTTTAAAAAAGAATGTATTAAAAATCAAGTTGCTGGTTCATTCATGTTCCTGTGGCTTGAAAAGGTAAAAAAGTATTTTAATAAGGCATTATCTTCCTGCTGTTCCTCCTATAAAAGAATAATCAAGATTTTATATCCAACAGATGCAGGACTTTTTACAGATCCGGATTCTTGTCTCACAACCAGGAAAAATTAGGCACATGGACATCAAAGAGTGGGTGGAGTAGAATTTATTAAGTGAAAAGGGAAGGTCTTAGCAAAAACAGTGGTTCTGAAAGCAGGTTCCTGGTTATCCCCCCTTCACAGTTGCATACAAAGGCTTCTCTATATTCAAGCTGATGGGGCTGGGTTCCCTAACTGTAGAAGATGAATTTCTGAGGGCTCCACCCCCTCCCTGCAGTGCACAGGTGGGCCCTTAGTCTGCTGCAGGCATGTTCTGGCAAGCTCCCTGTGCAAGTTCTCTTTTCTGCACAAAACATCTGGTGTAAGGACTTGTGGGGCAGGTCAAAGATTTTCTGGGGGACCCTTCCCTATCTGTCTAGGCATTTGGCTGTCTCCTGCCTCTGTCACAAGAAGAGTTAAAATAAAGTGTAAATGCTAATAAAATTCAAGTGCTGAGTTTACTAGAATACATTGCCATATAGATAATCTGATTGAGGAAGTTCCGTGCTGAGACTCATGCCTTTGAAGTTCACCTATCAAAATAAAGTGCTGCCATTTGTGTGTAGATAACACTTGATTTTTTGTGTTTATTCTTTAAATGATTAACACTTCAGAATTCAAATGTCTAAAAAAATATGTTTTAACATCCAGTGTAGGCTTCCTAATTTTCTGAATTTAGAGTTAATCGAGGTAGTGTCTCAAGTCTGATTTGCTGACAATGGGAGTTTCATAATACTTTTTATAATACTTTAAAAATTAAGAGAATTGTTAGATAAATTACATGGGAGATTTATTGTATATAGATTTTCTAAATACATGTTCTTCCTTACTTTTTGTGTTCCCCTAGTATGTTATTTAGCACAGAAATTACAAAGCTTAAAAGCAAATGAACATTCAGAACCACAAACTGGTTTTAAGTCAATTAGACACAGAGGTATAATTCATACCATATAAAAATAATCACATTTTCAGTTAACTAAGAGCACATTCACCAGCAGCAAACATTCTTTTTCTGCCTATTTTTGAAGTTATATATACTCTGACACATGTGGGATTCATTAATACAGAATCCAATGGGACATGGAATGTCAGTGATTTCCTAACTAAAGTTAAGGTTAAAGAAAGATGAATGCTCTAATTTCCCAGATGTCCCATACGCCAAGAGTTCTGAAAGCTGTGTAAAAGGAAAGTGTCAACCATTGCTTTGGGGCATAAAACAGCCATTCTCAGTGCTGAATCAGTCTTCGGGCATGGATTTACCCTCTACGTAATTGAGAATTTGTTTGAGAAGTTATAAATTAGAAAATGTGGTATAATTACTGGGAGTTGTGTACATTAGGGAAACTGCAGGGGCCTCTTAATTTCTAGCTGATGATACATCTGGAGAAGGCTATCGTCTCTGTTCTAAATTTTTGATCATTAAGCAGCCAAAACTACTGATTCACTGTGTATGCTTAGGGCATATAAATAGAGGCATGAATAAAGAGTGCCAAAGATAACCTAGATATTTTTCTTATTAGTGCAGATCTCAAAACATATGTTTTTTGTCTCTATATCATAAACTATCAGGGTGTATATGCGACATATAACATAAGCAATTGCCACTGCGACATAGGAAAGACTAGAGTGTTTCTACTCTGTGTTCTATTTCACGGCTCAAAATGATTAGAATATTGCTGTGCCCTTGTTATGGAAAACAATTAAACCATACTGCTGCATAAGTTTTATTAAGTAAATCTGATAAAACCTGATTAATAAGATAGTTCGCCCTCCAAAGTTGAAGACTTAAAAATAGTTTCATTGCTCTACTTTGTGCTTTTGAGGTAAGAGCTAGAACATTAAAGTTGTCCAAAAAGAATTTAACAAAAATATCAGTTTGTTACAAAAATATGCCCTTGAAATAGCTTTTAAAAATCAAGAAGTCTTCCTATATATTTTATTAATGCCTCTGTCAAATAAAAAATTGTATTATCCAGTGTTCAACTTCCAGCTGCAATGACAGACATGAAGGAAGAAAACTGCTTCATTAAATTCAGTACACATCAAACACAAGTTCCCTCAAAAGAGAAAAAATTGTCAGTGTATTTGAATTATTTCAAAACAGCATTTCAAAGGTTTATTAAACTTTATGAACACAAAACACACTGGCCCAGAAACCGATATACCAGGATCCCATGAGGAAGGATTTACATGTTTATTATTATGTTTATTAATTACAGTCTGGGGAAATATAATTGCCATTTTCTTAAAAAGTAGAGATTAGAGTTTTAAATCAAATTAACTTATAAATCTTTGGGTAAATAAGGTTTAATGGGATAGAAAACCAAGTACAGTCCTTTGTTTTTGTTTCCAGCTCTGCCCCTCATGTCAAATTGAGCAGTCACTTATGCTCTGTTTTTCAATTTTCCCATCTGCTAAATGAGGAGAAAGACTTTGCTGTCTCATGGGAATACTATATTATGTTGCTTCCTCTCCAGTTCTTAAAACTAAGACTGAAACCAAGGCTGCTATTTCCTTGGTGTTATTTATGATTTGAGAGGTTTTGCAAGGGTAAATACACCCTAAAATATTTTATCATCATGGGTGTCATCCCAGGGGCTCAAAGCAAATAGTTATCTAGAGATCTCCTACATTGTGTCACCATCACCTGCTCCTATTTTTTTTTTAAATAAAGAAATAGTTTAATTATGAGAAATAATCCAAGGGACAGTGTCACAGCAGAAAATGGCAAAATTACACTGGTATCTGTGTTCACAATGAAAGGGAAAGTCGACGGATTCTGGAGGCACATTCTACCCATTTAATAATTTTGCCCAAAGCTGTTCAAGCTTGAAATGTGAGCCTAGAACTCTAGAATTCTATACTCCATTAGACTAAACTGAGCAAATGAAATAAACAGTGTTGAGCCTCTCTTATGTGCCAGGCATCATGTCAGGCTCTGAAGAATTTTCTTTAAAACTACACACAATAACACAAAGATGAGTAAGATAGAGTGCTTGCCCATGAGGAACTCAATATGCTACAGCAGTTCAACTTCAAAACATTCAAGGAAGACTATTCTGGAGTAGAAAAGTGGTTACCAGAGGATGGGGGTGAGGGGGTGGAATATTGACCAAAGGGTACAAACCTGCATTTGTAAGATGATTAGTTCTAGAGACTTAATGTATAGTATGGTGAAAATTAATAGTAATGTGTCATATACTGGTAATTTGCTAAAAGAGTAGGTCTCAAGTGTTCTCACTATACACATACACAAATGGTAACTATACAAAGTGATGGATATGTTAATTAACTTGATGTGGTGATTATTTTACAATGTACACATATATCAAAATATCACATTATACATATTCAATGTATGCAATTTTAATTTGTCAATTATACATCAGTAAAGCTGGGGAGTAGAAAAGAAAGACTATTTCATTTGTTTACTTGACGTTATTCATAAAGTGTTTTTGGTTAATTTACTGCTAGGAAAATAAAGGTGTGAAAAAGCATTCCCCACCTTAGCTAAGATTTAGGAGTTTTCTTTTTGTTCAGAATCTTGGAAGCAATCTTCTCTTTCTATTTCTTCCCTTAAAAGCTAAAATTTCAAAGTACGTTTTTGCTACAAGTATAAAAATGTGGTCAACTGGTTTTGTATTCAATAAACAGCACAGCATGACAACAAGCAAAATGCATGGTTTAGACCTGCCATACCTCCTTTATCCAGAGACAAAATTCCAATTCAGGTTAGGCTTCTCAGCTGGGAAAGGGACCCTCCTATCATTTCTCCTGTTACTCGGGGCTGTGAAGAAATAGCTGAAGGGACCATTTCTGCTGGGTAAGAGCAGAAGCAAAGAGCTGGTCCAATGTGCAGATCCACTTTATTTGCTTCTGTTGCTCACGTTAAAACTTGGAGTTCTTACGCCTGCAGACATATTCACCTGTCTTGCTGATGCAGCTATACTTTTAAGGTATCATTGGCTATTGTGTGTAATACATGGGCACACAGGATATGGAAGTCTAATCTGGCTCTTGGAAAATCAGTGTTTAAATTTTGACTTCTATGTATTATGCTACTTAGAAATTTTAGTAGACTCCACAAAAAAAAAAAAAGTTGCTTTTAGAGAGAAACTAGAAACATAATCTGACTAGAACTAGGAGACTACTACTTCTAAAAATGTTTACTTAATTCATATGTTGGAAATTGAGAAAAAGAATAGCTCAAAAAGACAGCAGCCTCCAGTAATGTGAAAATTGTTAGGAAGAATGATTTCGTGAGCAATTCACCAGAAAACAAACTTGCTTTATTGTAAGCCTTCTTAAAATCTGGATTTCCAAAAATGATCTAAGGCTGATATGTTTTGCAAAGTCTCTTTTATGTACAGATCTTTATGTGCCCAAAAACTTTCTTAGGATGAGGTAGAAGAAAAGATAAAAATAATAAATATGGTTGTCTCCTGAGATTTTTCGTTTCTCTTCATTTCTGCTTGATCAGAAACCTCACGGGGGCTCCTTTCCCAATGTTTTTTCAGTATAAGTGTTTCCATGTCCAGTTCCAGCTGGAAGCAGGCACTGTGGAGCCATGTGAAAAATCCACAAGAACACACAAAATTAGCCCTTGATTTTTGAACCTTAAAAAGGCTTGGGTCAGGGCTGAGTTTATTCAGAATTTCTTATGAGTCCCTCAAGATCAACAGTGTCACGCTCCACCAGGGTGCCCTTAGCCCCAAACTTCTATTTTCCACGTTTAATCATAGCCTCATTTGCTCTCTTGTCTCTGACTCATTGATTCTCCAGAGCAAAGGGAATCTAAGTCCTTAGGGACTTAGATATATTTTAGATGCAAAAGAAGAAAAAAAAAAGCCTAAATAAACCATTTTTTACAAATATCTGATATTGAAGCCCCTTGATACTTTGAATAATTTCAGGGAAAGTGAGAGTGAATAAGAAGAATAAGAATACGCTAAGAGAAATTTGGACTGAAAGTAAAATCAAAGCAAGCATTTACTGAGATTTTTATAAAATTTTATTTTAGGATGATTCATCATTACAAGATATATTTGTCGCCCTCAACTTCCCAACAGGCTGGCCTCCAAAAGTTTGTTTGTGAGTTGTTTTTCTGGATCTGAAAAGCCATTTCACTTATAAACAATATTCTAAATTAGTAGTTCTTGGGCTTTTTGTGTCACGAAGCACTTTGAGAATCTCTTGAGAGCTATGGACATACTCCTTAGAAAAATTCTCATGCATATATGCCCCAGGTTTTTCAAAGCCACATTTGGTTTTCACAGACCCACCTTTCTGATTAAGAAATCTGATCTCACTCAAATGCCAGGCTAGCTCAAATGCTGAAATCTATAGCCATAGAATGAATTAAAAAGACTTTTTCACTCTTGTCTGGAAACAGAGCTACCATCTAGAACAGCATATTAAACAATACACTTGTATGCTTTTGGACACCAGATAAATTCCACATTAACATTTCTGGCAGTTGCCAGACTTAAGCTATGGGGTAGCAGTATGGTGACTTTCTTACTTCATAAGGGTACAAGCCACATCTTGGGTTTCACAGAGTTAGGGAGAGAAGGTGTATATTACGTAGCTAGGACAGACACTTGCCTCACTTCTGAAGGTCTCTTATGGCTGTTTAAGAAACAATCCTTGCATCTAGGTGCTAAGGCAAGAGAGATATTTGTTCAGCAGTTTGCTTATTTATAAATGAGCAATGCCTATGCTATGGGTCAAACTGATGTAGGATATTTTATTTACCCCTTGGTAGGATTCACCCTGTTTACTCAGCCAACCCTGCTCAACCCCTCACAGGAGGGAGCATGCAAGTGAATGAGTGCGTAAACCAACCAGCCACTTCAGCGCAAGCAGGAGCAAACTCCATTCACTGGGGCCTACCACATTCCACCCCTCACAAGAGAGAACGCATAGGTGAGCGAGTGTGGGAACCAGCCAGCAGGAGCAAACTCCATGCAGGCCCCACATCAGCTACCAGGTGGGGGTGCCTGCAACCCCAAGGCCCCAGAGTGTATGTTACAATGCTCACTTAGCTCCACCATCTGCACAAAGCAGTGTGTTATCAGCTCAGTAGGCCCTTTGCCTCTCCTAGTGGGAGCAAAGGGCCAGTGTGACAGGCTTTTTGGGTACCTGCACTTGGTGGGTCCCAAATTCTTATCTAATACCCAGGAAGAATGAGGTCACATAGAAAATTGAAGGATAGTGAATGCAGAGAATTTAACTGAGTGATGAGTGACTCTCAGCAGAGACGGGAGCTGGAAAGGGGACAGGAAGAAATGACCACTCTCACATAAAGTCAAATCGCCTCTCTGCTTCTGTCCGCTGAAGTCAAGTTGCCTCTCTCTGATGTCCAGCTGCCATCTCTGGACATCAGAGAGATGTCAAGTCACCTTTCCCCAACATCCAGCCACTTCTCCTCTCTACCAGAGTCAGGGGTCTTTATAGGCATAAGATGAGGGGCAGGGCAGGCTGTAGGTAGTTTTTCAGAGAAGGCAACATTTGATTGGTGAAAAGACACTATTCAGAAAGAACCAATCAGGAGAAAGCAGGCAAACAGGAATACTAGCTCTCACTTTGGGCTGCAGGTTTCAGGCTACTTTTAGCTTGAAGGTGGGGTTTCCACCAGGGACCCATCCCTGTCTGCCTAGACTTTCTCTGCCCCTGCTTCTCTCATTTCCCTCTCTGAAGAGGCACACATAACTGCTGTCAGAATATGTTTGAATACCAATCTTAGCTGCTTCCTCCTGACAGTGGGCATTGTTTTGGGTCAAATGGCAGTCAGATTTCCTTCAGAGGTCTACCTGAGAGTCCCTAGCAAAAGTGAGCCATCGTCTGAGGCTCCAGTTGCATGAGTGTCTGGAGTTTGATGGCCTCTAGGTGAGAAGAATTGGTTAAGTATGCATGGATCAAATATGTATATTATACAATGAGGATTTAAAAGGAAAGAATCTAGAGCCAAATATTATAGAAATAAGAAATAAAATATACTAATCCTTTTGAAAACAACATTATGCCCTGAGCTGTTTCACCCTGGTGAAAGAAATTAAAGTTTGTATGGGAGCAGTTAAACTATAGAATAGAGATAACTGTTTAGGGGAATACATATTCCCTTGGGTGTTTAGGATTAAGGGGTCTTTGGTAAAGGTGCCCCATGGCATAGTATAGAATGAAGGTAAGAACAGCAAGCATAAACAAGACTATAAAGAGTATATCCATGTAAGATTAATTATTTAAACTAATCTTTTGTGATTTTTATCTTAAAGTCCCTGATCTCTTCACATTGGTACTTTGAGTGCTCTTCTGGGTCAACGGAGGTAACTCCATCAGCCTTCCAGGCCTTTACTCAAGTGTAATGAATCCAAGAATCTATTCCAGTGACCTTTACTGCTGTAGGAGTAGAAATAAATACCATGTATGTTTCCACCCAATGTGGGCTTGTGGATGGAGAAAGGAAGAAAGTACCTTTACCAGTACCATGTCCGCTGGGTTGAATAGAGGTGGCCCTAGTTCACAGGATTGGACCTCCGACAGTTGTTTCAGTTCCTATTGGAAATGGGTAAAAGACGTTATATGTTTAATCAAATCAGAGGTTTCTTGGTCTAGCAAGAAATCATTGGTGAGAAAATGTCATCCACATATCACTTCAAAGGGACTCAAATGCAGCTTTGATGCAGGGGTTCTAACACTTAGTAGGGCTATGGGAAGAATAGTCCAGGAAGACGAGTCTCCTGAGAGTTTCCTGAGGTCCCTTTTGATAATATCATTTGTCTTTTCTACCTTTCCCAAGGATTGTGGTTTCCGAGCACAGTAAAGATGGTATTGTATGCCTAGGGCCTTCAAGACCCCCTGGGTGGGAGCCGCCTTGAGTGAGATGCCATTTTGGCTCTGGAGGTCCTTAGAGAGTCCAAAATGAGGAATTATCTCACTAATTAGTACTTTTATCACCTCAGAGCTTTCTCTGTTGGACATGTAAATGCTTCTACCCAGTTGGTGAAGGTATCTATTCATATTAGGAGGTATTGGATGCCCCTTGACTTTGTCATGTGGATGAAATCCGTTTGCCCGTCTTCCCCTACGTAGCTTCCTGTTCTTTTGGTTCCAGGGAAAAGAAGCCATTGATTGAGGGGATTATTTTTAAGGCAAGTCTTGTAAGCATTAATAACCTGTTTAACCATTTGTATCAGGTTTTCACCAGAGAGCAATCTCTGGGCCAATAGATAGGTTTTATCCCTATCTAGGTGGGAGGCCTAGTGAAGGCTTTTAACAGCTTTCCATTGGTTGGCAGCTGGTAGATGAAGTTTGCCATCCTCCATTTGTAGCCATCCTGAGGACTCAGAGATGTTTCCCCAAGAGGTGGCCCATTTTATTTCCACAGGAGAATACTGAGTTTTTATTTCTCTTATGGAGCCCTCCCAGACCAAAGGGGCTTCTAGTGGATCTAAAATCTGGGGACCCATTGCTCCTGGTTTAGCTGCTTGGTCTGCCAACCTATTCCCCTTGGCTATTTCATCCATCCCTTTTTGGTGGCCTTTATAATGTGTTACTGCCATTTCCTGTGGGAGGAAAATGGAGGATAATAGTCTATTAATTTCCTGATGATATTTTATGGGAGACCCCTTAGCTATAAGGAAGTTCCTCTCTTCCAGATAGTGGCATGGGCATGGAGGAAAAGCATACTTAGAATAGGAAAGCATACTTAGAATCAGTATAACTGTTAACTGCTTTCCATTTGCTTAATTCAAGTTCTCTTATGAGGGCAATTAGCTTGACTTAGTTAAGCACTTGTGCCCAAGGAGAGAGACGTGCTCTCAACAATATCATTCAGGATAACTATACCCCTTTATGGATCTCTTATTCTACAGAAGAACTTTAATTTATAAAGAGAATCCAGTCTGGGTTCCCTAAGGGGGTTTCCTTGAGATCCTTTCTGGCTACATAGGTTTGTACTACTATCTGCAGTCATGGTCCAGATCCACAGACTCCCAGGAAGGAAGGTGACTGGATTTAGGGAGGGACAGGTTCTTAATTGGACTGCAGATCCTTCTAATAGCAGATCTTGATATCTAGAGAGGTGGCTATCCATTAGCCAGAGACTCCCTTAGAAGACAGTAGTCCTGCCACATTATGCGACATGTAAATGGTTAAGTTATTCCCCATGGTTAACTTAGTAGCCTCTGGTACCAGCAAAGCTACCAGTGCAACTGCCCAGAGTCAGGCCAGCCATCCTTTGTCTACCAAATCAAGCCCCTTACTTAGGTAGCCTACAGGCTGCTGGATTGGACCTCAGGCCTGGGTTAGAACTCCCAGGGCCATTTCCTTTCTTTCTGACACATAAAGATTAAACACCTTCCCTATGGGAAGACTAAGGGCTGGTGCCTTAAGCAAGCCTTGTTTTAGTTGATCAGAGGCCTTTCTAGCCTCTGGTTTCCAAATTAGGGAGTGAGTTTTAGCTGCCTGAGTCTCCTATATTAGGTGATATAATGGCCAGGTTATTTCACTGTACCCAGGTATCCATAGTCTGCAGAATCCTGTAATGCCTAATAACCCCCTCAGTTGCTTGAGGGCTCTGGGAGAGGGGGAAGGGAGGAAATGAGCTTCATCCTTTCTTCACCCAATGCCTTGGTCCTCTCTGACAAGACCAGGCCAAGGTACTTCACTGAAGTCTGACAGAGCTGAGCTTTAGATTTTGAAACCTTATATGCTCTGTTAGCCAGAAAATTAAGAAGAGCCTTACTGCCCTCCTGCGAGTTTGCCTCAGCTGGGGCACAGAGGAGAATGTCATCTACATATTGTAAAATTTTAACCTGAGCATAAAGGAACTCAAAGAGGTTTTTTGACAATGCCTGCCCAAACAAGTAAGGGCTGTCTTGGAATCCCTGAGGTAACACTGACCAGGTTAGCTGGATGGTTTGGTTAGGGGGATCCTCAAATGCAACAACTACAAAAAATACTAGGAGTCAGTGTGTAATGGTATGCAGAAGAAGGCATGCTTTAGGTTCAGGACTGTGAACCATTTAGTTTCCTCAGGTATTTGAGCTAGCAGGGTATACTGATTTGGAGCCACTGGGTGAATTGAAACCGCAGCCTCATTAGTGATGTGGAGGTCCTGAAATAGTCTCCATTTTCCATTGGGTTTTGTACCCTTAACATCAGGGTAATATAAGGGCTGCCCTTTTTTTTTTTCTTTTTTTTGACATCTCATCCATTTCTTTATTATTCTTGAGTCTAAAATTCTTCATGATACAATAGCCACCCATTCCAGCCTGTTTATTGGAATTTCTATTCCCATCTGGTGGCAAACTTTTTTTTACATTTGTTTTACTTCAAAGATTTAGAGTCACAATAAATACTAGTGACAGCCTCCCATCCCCCTCAAGATTCCACCCCCCCCACAACAATATCCTGCACTAGTGTAATCATCTGGTCCCAGGGCCTATTTGAGGAGCCACTGCAACTTTAAGTTATCAATGATGGCTTCTAGTCCTTTCCTAACTTCTGGTTTCAAGGGATATTATCTCTGGTTAGGAAAGGAGGTGGGATTCTTTGTATATATATATATATATATAATTGTGTTTTAGGTTTTGGGGTACATGTGAAGAACATGCAAGACTGTTGCATAGGTACATACATGGCAATGTGGTTTGCTGCCTTCCTCCCCATCACCTATGGCATTTCTCCCCATGTTATCCCTCCCCTACTCCCCACCCCCCGCTGTCCCTCTCCTAGTTCCCCCTACACACCCCAGCGTGTGATGCTCCCCTCCCTGTGTCCATGTGTTTTCATTGTTCGACACCTGCCTATGAGTGAGAACACGCAGTGTTTGATTTTCTGTTCTTGTGTCAGTTTGCTGAAAATGATGGTTTCCAGGTTCATCCATGTCCCTACAAAGGGCACAAGCTCATCGTTTTTTATGGCTGCATAGTATTCCATGGTGTATATGTGCCACATTTTGCTTGTCCAGTCTATCATCAATGGGCATTTGGGTGGGTTCCAAATGCTAGTGTAAACAGTGCTGCAATGAACATTTGTGTGCATGTGTCCTTATAATAGAACGATTTATAATCCTTTGGGTATATACCCAGTAATGGGATTGCTGGGTCAAATGGAATTTCTATCTCTAGGTCCTTGAGGAATCGCCACACTGACTTCCCCCAATGGTTGAACTAATTTACACTCTCACCAACAGTGTAAAAGTGTTCCTGTTTCTCCACATCCTCTCCAGTATCTGTTGTCTCCAGATTTTTTAATGATCGCCATTCTAACTGGCGTGAGATGGTATCTCAATGTAGTTTTGATTTGCATTTCTCTAATGACCAGTGATGATGATCATTTTTTCATATGTTTGATGGCCTCATATATGTCTGCTTTTGTAAAGTGTCTGTTCATATCCTTTGCCCACTTTCTAATGGGTTTGTTTGTTTTTTTCTTGTAAATCTGTTTTAGTTCTTTGTAGATTCTGGATATTAGACCTTTGTCAGATGGGTAGAATACAAAAATTTTTTCCCATTCTGTTGGTTGGTGATTCACTCTAATAATTGTTTCTTTGCTGTGCAGAAGCTGTGGAGTTTGATTAGGTCCCATTTGTCTATTTTGGCTTTTGTTGCCATTGCTTTTGGTGTTTTAGTCATGAAGTCCATGGGAGGCGGGATTCTAAGGTGGATCTGGACCAGTATAGCTGTTGTAACTTGGCCAGTTTTGCCTTCAATTGCCTAAACGCCTGGGTTAATGATCTCCACCAGAAGGAGACAAAGAGTTTGTCCTGGAACCATCAGGATGGTGGTCCCTATATAGGCCAGAATATCCCTGCCCAAAAGAAGACCTGGGCTTTTGGGCATAATTAGAAAGGTGTAGGAGAACAGTAGGTTTTCCCAGCTACAGCTAAGGGGTTAGCAAAAATATCAGGTTAAAGACCCTTCTAAGATGCTTCCCCCATGGGTCATGCTAAGAGAGGAGAGCGGGTCTGGATTGGAAAGGAGAACTGAGAGTCCCACCCCAGCATCCAGAAGGAGATCCACTTTCCTCCCTTCAATTTCCAGAATTACCCAGGGCTCCTGGATGGTAATAGTGGTGTGGACCACCAGGGTCAGGGAGAGGAGCCTTGGGACCCATCAGTCCTGCTGAACCATTTGGGAGATTGGCTCTGAACCTGGTGGCCAGCATCCTCAGGGACAGTCCCCATTGCAGACTGGACAGGGTTGAGATGGCTTCCTCATGCTGCCTGGGCAATCCTTCCTAAAATGCTGTAGCTTGCCACATTTGAAACAGTTAACAGATAAACACCTCAGGGATTCTGGAGTTTGTGGGCTTGCATGGTGACCATTAAAGCCTCTGCATTTTTCCTCTCTCTCTCTTCTTCTCTCTCTCTCTCTCCTGGGCCTCCCTATCTCTGTTGTAAAAGACCAAAGCAGCCACTTTCAGGAGATTCTCTAAAGTACTATTTGGTCCAATGGCCTGTTTCTGTAGCTTCCTCCTGATATCAGGGGCTTCCTGAGTAATATATTTATCTTTTAAGATTAGTTGTCCCTCAACTGAATCAGGACATAGAGAAGTGTGATTTACCAAGGTCTCTCTTAGCCTTTCCAGGAAGGAAGTGGGATTCTAATCAAATCCCTGGTCTGTCATGAATAGCTGGTAGAATTGTGAGGCTTAGTTCTAGTCCTACATAAGCCCTCCATTATGCACACCTGAAAGTATCTCCTCTTCCATCTCCCATCTCATCATTGGGATCCCATTTAAGGTCATCCAGTGGTACTGTTTCTCTTCCAGTTGGATAAAGTTTGTTCCCTTCTCTGACGCTATATGAGATACAAAGGTCATTCCCAAATCTCTCTGCCACTTGCAGAATGGCCTGCTTCTCAGCGGTAGTCAGAGTTTGATTCAAAAGTAGCATAACATCTTTGCAGGAGAGTTCAAATATTTGGGTTAAATTATGGAAAGCCTTTATATATCTGTCAAGGTCATCTGCAGATTTGCCAAGATCCCCCTTAATTTGCCTTAAATCCTGTAGAGAGAAGGGACGTGGACTTTACTGGAGTCAAATTCACCAGGCATCTGTTGGAGGGCCATGAGTGATACTGGGTCTTGTCTAGAGTGAGCAGTTCTAGGAGGAGTCAAGCGACGGAGATAAACTGGGTAAGGAGAACAAGGTGGACCTAGAGGAGCAGGGCCAGAGGGAGCTGGCTCCCCTGCTGGAGGTGTCTCTGAGGTTTGTTTTTTTAGTTCCTCAGGATTGACTGTTGCAGCCTCTCCTGAGATGGCACACAAGAGAACTGAATCAATCCTACACTCTTGGCAAATGTTTGTATTACTCTGCAAGGTAAAGAAAGCCTACACATATGGGGCCTCAGACCATTTGGCTTTGCATTTACAGAAAAGGTCCAATTGAAGGATGGTATCAAAATGAATGTTTTCTTCCTAAGGCCAATCCAGTCCTTCCTGTAGATTATAATTTATCCAAACCTTTGTGCAGAGAGCTATAAGGCATTTTTTCTTCAGAGTCTGAGGATCAAAGAAGTCCCAATGTTTCAGCATACGCTCTAGAGGAGTATGGACTGAAGATGGTAAGGATGATTGGTTGCCCACTCTGAAACAGAGAGGGGGAAATAGGCATCCCTTATTTCCCTTCCCTCTTTCAGCGAAACTCAGTGTGTGAGGGAGAGAACAAAGGGCATACCTCTTTTTCCTTTCATCTTTTTATCCATGAGTCCTGGCAACCTTAGACAGATGCTGCCCATGAGTGCTGGTGTGACCTGCACCCATGAAGATGGGGAGCTGGAAAATAGGATTTATTTGCACTCACCTATGCTTCCATCCTTCCTATTGTAAGCAACCTTTGGGTTCCCTGGGCCTCATCTATGTCATGGAGCTTGGCCTCCTATCATGAAGTGAGGACTTAATCAGCAGGAATTAGTCCTGCCCATCTATGCTGTGTCTGTTGTTAGGCTTTGAATGCCTCAGATCTAGTTTTCCTTTCTAGGGCTTCAACCTGAAGCTTGGAATCAAGTTTGGGACAAAAGGTGTCTCAGGGTGTGCATGGGTTTATTTAGATTAGGTTCCAGATGGGCCTTTTCAAATTTGCAGTTACCAGCTGGTGGGGTCGTTCCATTGCTTCCCTGTCACAAGCAGAGTGCTAAGGTAGGAAAAAAAGACCCTCTTGCATAGAAAAAGATTAAAAAAACCCAGCTTAAGTGTTGGGGGGGGCAGGTGGAGAACCTCTTGCTCTATGAAATGGTTTTTTTAATCACTATATCTATCCTTCCTCTGGTTCAGACTGAGCTGGACCCCTCAGCCAGGGGAGGAAAAATTTTGTGGGCACACGGTGGGAGGGAATGATGAGCAGGAAATGATGGCCAACCAGCTACATGGGGCTCCTGGCCCTCAAGACTGTCCTGGGGCTCCGTGGTTACTGCAGCTCTTTCCTGCCCCATGTGGCCATTGGCCACAGCACATGCAGGCAGTGGACATGCCTAAGTGTCCCATCTGGGAGTGGAGGGGGCAGAGAGGGGAGCCACTGTGCACCATACACGCCTATGGCTGTAGGGGTGAGGGTAGGAGTGACACCTCTAAGAACAGATGGAAATTGCATTGTTCTGAATTGCATATCTGATGGCTTGGCTAAATGCTCATTCTACCTAGTAACATTTCTGCAGTTTGTAGCCACGTCCTCAACATTATGAAAGATAGGAGCCATTTCAGACCGTGAAAGAAGGAAAGAAAAGTAACAGAAAAATCTGGGGACCTTGGCCGATTCCCTAGTGGGTAGTTGGGGACTGAACCAAGTCTAGAGGCCTTGTGGCAACACTAAGGAGTGGCTTCAATCAGATGTCTTCAGTTGCCTCAGGACTTTATCCCATTCCCATGCAATAGCTAGACCTCTGTGAAGGGAAGCAGAGCCAACATTCTTTTCACCTGGAAGAAAGACAGAGGTAGCAGGGTCACATTCTGTCCTCTGTAGCCGTGTCATTCACCCTTCATTGGCCACTCAAAGGTCTGGGCATCATTTGCCTTCAGAGGAAAGTATGAGGACAAGAAGTCTTGGTAGAAAAAAGTGAAGAAACAGATCCGACAGATCCGCATTTATTTACCCTTGTGACAAATCCTGGGTGAGCCTCAGGATGATTCAGGAATTTTTCTTGACCCTTTCATGGGACTTGTGACAGGGGTGCCTCATTTACTCAGCCTGCCCTCTCAACCCCTCCCAGAAGGGAGGTTGCAAGTGAACAAAAGTGGGAACTGGTCAGGTGCTTCGGCACCAGCGGAAACTAACGCTGTTCACTCAGACCTGCTGCATTCCACCCCTCACAGGAGTGAGCACATAGGCAAGCAAGTGTTGGAAGTGGCCAGTTGCTTTGGTGCTGGCAGGAGCAAACTTCATGCAGGTCCCGTGGCAACATTCAAGTGGGAGTGCCTATGACCCCAAGGTCCCAGAGGGTGTGTTACAATGCTCTCTTAGTTGCGCTGTCTGTGGACAGCAGTGCATCAGCTCACTGGGCCCTTTGCCTCATCATGTAAGGTGGCTGCCCTCCACTAGCAAGGGCAAAGGGCCAGTGTGACAGCTGTTTTGGGTATCTGCACTTGGTGGGCCCTGAATCTTGTCCACTGACCAGGAAGAATGGGGTCACATGGACAAATTGAAGGGTGGTAAATGCAAAGAATTTCATTGAGCGATGAGAGCAGCTCTCAGTGGAGACTGGAGCTGGAAAGGGAATGGGAAGGGCAGGTTGCTCTCCCCTAAAGTCACCATCTCTGAAGTCAAGTTGCTTCTCCTCTCTACTGGCTGAGTCTGGGGTCTTTATAGGCACATGATGCAGGGCAGGGCAGGCCATAGGTAGTTTTGAAGAAGGCAACATTTGATTGATTAAAAACACACACACACACACACACTTCAGAAAGAAACAATTGGAAGAGAGCAGGCAAACAGAAACGAAGTTCTCGCTTTGGACCACAGGCCAGGCTACATTTAGCTTGAAGGTAGAGTTTCCACTGGGTACCTGTTCCTGTCTTCCTGGAGTTTCTCTGCCTCCTGCCTCTCTCAAAACTGTGTACAATGGAGCATATTAACTATATAACCCTCTTTCCTTATATTTCTCGTCTCTTAGGAATCTGTGAGCCAGAATGAGTTTCCATTCTAAGAGCACTCTTCCAGGGGTTTCTGAATTTGAAAGTTTACATCCCTTCATAGATTATATAGACAATTACCTTCCCCACTTTTATAGCATTATTAAGTAAAAATCATATGAAAAACTCTTCCTAGAATACCAAAAAACAAAAAAACAAAAAAAAAGGCTGACATATCCTTTGTTGCCTTATGGTGACTCATTATAGTGTGCCTAGAGGCATCTAGATAGAAAGCCTTCTGAGACAAATACCTACTTATCCTGTCTGCACAGTGATGCCACTATATCAGTGCCTGTGGTTTTTGCAAGCTGTCAGGGGGTGGCAGTATCATTCTTGGTGCCCTTAGTCTGAATGCTGCTCCTGTGCTCTCAGAATCCCCAGGAGCCAATTTGAAGTCTCCCGTTGTGCCTGCTAGTGACAGCAATCAAGGCCTAGCACCCAAGTATACTACAATGTCATCCTCACTGTCCTCCCTGGATTCCTTTTGCTCCATATTATAGAGAGA
The DNA here is from genome assembly GCA_036589455.1 of Ateles fusciceps. Lineage (NCBI taxonomy): Eukaryota > Metazoa > Chordata > Mammalia > Primates > Atelidae > Ateles > Ateles fusciceps. The sequence continues at coordinate 35,994 of JAZHEH010002939.1, forward strand.
TCAGAACATGTAGTGAGTTTGCCAGCTATTTAAAGAGGTTCTCCTAGTATTTTGTAACATAGACCCAAAAACATAATTCAGAAAACTTGGCAACATTTTCTAATTCATTTTTCTCATAACTTCACATATAATATAGAATCAGAAAGACAAACTGGGAAATTGGGTCCGCAGAATCGCACTTTAGATACATTGGACTACCATATAACTCCATGCTGCCCACTGACTTTAGGCAATGTGACTTTGTCCAATGGAATGCCTGTGGATGTAAAATGAGTGTACCTTTCAATGTGCTACGTGGTTTGCCTCCCTCTTTTGCTCCTATGATCCACCATGAAGATAATATGCGCTTAAGGCAGCTAGTTTCGAGAGAAGTTGTAGAAATGTGGAGCAGATCCAAACCCAATGCTAGCCAAGCCCAGCTGACCTGCAGCCTCAAACAGATCCACCCTGCCTACCCATAGGGCTATAAGCAAGAGAAAATGCTTGCTGCTGTAAGCTGCTGAGTATTAGAGTTGTTTGTTATTGTCAGATTAAGTTTAGCCTCAAGCTGCCTTCTTACATATTTTTTATTTCCGCCTAAAGTTTCTCCATACATGTGAACTGTGACCTAACTAGAGGTGTAAACAGACTGTAACCTACTTGGTGATTGCACCAAGTTTTGGCCAATCAAAGGTAGCCAACTGTTCCAACTGTGTTCAAACAAGATAAACACGGAGCTGTAACCAGTCCAGCTATTTCTGTGCTTCACTTTTGTTTTCTGCAGATCACTTTTCTTTTCTTTTCTTTTTTTTTTTTTTTTTGTCCATAAATCCTCTTCTACCATGTTGCTGCACTGGAGTCTTTCTGTGCCTACTATGGCTCAGGTGGTTGTCCAATTCATGAATTGTTCTTTGCTCAGTTAAACTCTGTTAAATTTAACTAGCCTAAAGTTTTTCTTTTAATATTATGCAACATTGTTTTGACAATTGCTGGCTAATTCACATAACTCACTTAATTCCTGCAAATCCCTATAAAATAGTTAATGCTACTATATTCACTTTGCAGAGAAGGAAATTATATACAGTTGTTACTCAATATTCTTCAGCAATTGGTCTCAAGGACCCCTTGGTTACCAAAATTTGTGAATCCTCAAGTACCTGATATAAAATGGCATCATATCTGCATATAACCTAGGCTCATCTTCCTATATTCTTTAAGACGTCTCTAGATTACTTATAATACCTGATACAATGTAAATGATATGTAAATAGTTGTTATGCTGTATTATGTAGGCAATAATGAGAAGAAAATAGTCTGTAAATGTTCAATACAAATTAAACTATCCTTTTTTATTTCCTGAATATTTATAATCCAGGTTTGGTTGAATTTAAGGATGCAGAATCCATGAATAAAAAGTCAAAGCAACATATTGAATTAGAGCAATGTTTCCCACAATACGTTCCAATGAATCAGGGTTGGCTTCATGGGTGTGTGACCTATATAGTCACACAGAACATTGCACTCAGAAATGCCCTGCACTTCGTTTAATGCTCCATTGTTGCCTTTCTGAGTTCTTAATTTTATCTTTGAATTTGTTTTGTATGTGAAATCCGAGGGGACAATGGACATGTATGTGAGAAGAGGAAATACGCACAAGACAGCTGTCCACTGATTCCTTGCCACTTCATTTGTATAGTATTTGTGATGGCCCATGAACACAGAACTCCAGTGAACCCACAATGCACAGGAGTTCAGCAGGATGTAAAATGAGTGCAACATAATCATGTCTAAGTAAGTGGGGGAACTGGCAGCCTTGAAACACCTGCTTTTCATTCAAACAAGAACTTGCTTTGAACACAGAAAGAAGGCAGTGATATTCTGAGAAACACAATCAAGAAGCCTTCTCATGTCCTTTTTTATTCATCTTACATTCCTGAATCAGACAACCACCTATGCTGAAAATGATGAAACAGAAGCTGAAAGATCAGAAAACCCACATTTTCTTGTTCTTCAGTCTTTCCATGCTCATGAGTAAGCCTAAGGTAGAGACTGTTGATAAAATTCCATATATAAAGAAGTGTGCAGCATTCCTGCTGTTCTTGTAAGAACAAAAGACGTATGTCTGTAGAAGCTACAAAAGAGGAATTGTTCAATTTTGAAGATTATACACGCAAGGTAAAGGTTCTTACATCTATATTTTATATTGGCACTACATGATGTAAAGATGAATGGTAAAATTCAGGCTAATAATTTACAATTTTTTTGTTTTTTTTTAACTTAGAACATTAAATAGCAAATGAAAAAACTCTCACGAAAAGTCAGTAGAGAGACCACAGAAGAAAGAAAAATGATTTGACACTTTTAACACCTCTGAAAGCACTTTTTTCCCACTTGTTGAACAAGGGGTCCTCACATTCTCATGTTACCTTGGGCTTGAAAATTATGCAGCAGGTACTGTATGGCATGAAAGTTTAATGGGGTGTTAAGAGAAGTGTCGTGTAGAGAAAATTCTAAAAGACTCTATAATTGCACTATCCAACACAAAGTCAAGAGTCACACGTGGCTATTTAAATTAAATGAATACTTTAGTTCCTCAGTTGCAGTTCAAGTTTAATAGCCACAAGTGGCTGATATTTACTATGCTGGACACCACAAATACAGAACATTTCTGTCATTAAAGAGAGTTCTATCAGATAGTGCTGTTTCACAGTTGAAATAATTTGAAAAATACTGGATTATGAAACATCAAATGGATTTCTTTAAAATATATATTTTTTTGAACATTGGAGATACTAATGTGAACCTCCAGGAGGGGGCTATAGCATGAAGCATCTCCAAACTTATTTAATCAAAGCTTGCTTTTCTGTAAAGCAGTGAACTTCTGGTTTAGCACTTTCTTTTTAAAAAAAGAAAGATGGAAAAAAGCTCATCATCACTGGTCATTAGATAAATGCAAGTCAAAAACACATTGAGATACCATCTCATGCCAGTTAGAATGGCAATCATTAAAAAAACAGGAGACAACAGATGCTGGAGAGAATGTGAGAAATAGGAACACTTTTACACTGTTGGTGGGAGTGTAAATTAATTGAACCGTTGTGGAAGACAGTGTGGCAATTCCGCAAGTATCTAGAACCAGAAATACCATTTGGCCCAGGAATCCCATTACTGGATATATATCCAAAGGATTATAAATCATTCTGTTATAAAGACATATGCACACCTATGTTTAATGCAGCACTGTTCACAATAGCAAAGACTTAGAACCAAGCCAAATGCCCACCGATGATAGACTGGATAAAGAAAATGTGGCACATATTCACCATGGAATACTATGCAGCCATAAAAAGGATGAGTTCCTGTCCTTTGCAGGGACATGAATGAAACTGGAAACCTTCATCCTCAGCAAACTGACACAAAAACAGAGAACCAACACTGCATGTTCTCACTTACAAGTGAGTGCTGAACAATGAGAACACATGGACACAGGGAGGGGAACATCACACAGTGGGGGGCTAGGAGAGGATTAGCAGGGCATGGGGGATTAGGGAGGGATATCATTAGGAGAAATACCTAATGTAGATGACAGGGCGATGGATGCAGCAAACCACCATGGCACGTGTATACCTATGTAACCTGCACAATCTGCACATGTATCCCAAAACTTAAAGTATAATTAAAAAAAAAAGAAATCCTTTTATAAGTGGACCCGTGATATACAAATTCGTATTGTTCAAGTGCCAACTATATGTGTGTTGGAAAGGTTATTAGGTTTTAGTCAATAGAATTTTCACAGAAGCAAAAAAAACAGAACCATTTTTACGGATTCAAGATATAAAAGATGGTCTACATGTTATTCATGGATTAGAAAATAGTTTGAATAGGAGGGGGAGGGACCTAATTTTATAGAACTGATGCTCTCTGGTACTAGTTCAGTAAAATCCTTTTCTGGAGAGTAATTTAGATTATCATGTCAATTTACCGATTTTTATTATCTTTTCTGGATTGTGCTTTTGGTGTTTTAAATATGAAATAATTACCTAACTCAAAGCAAACCACTAACTTTTGAATGTTAAGACTGTTAGGAGACAATTCTCCATAGCTTTTTCATATCTTAGCACATTTGGGGAGCAGGGGCACTAACCACCCCATTTTTGGGACTATCTTTTCAAGGAAGTTTATATAGCAGATAGTCTTGGGAGATTGAGACACTGTCTCCCACTGGAGTAAAAATCAAGTTTGTTCACTGGCAAATCTTTCTTTAGGACAAAGATTTGGCCGCTTCACTTACAGCCAATTTTAAAATAATAGAATTTCTTAAATTTGGGGTTCCTCAGACATGATGCAAACCCACTCTATTCATTTGGGCCTCTTTGAAACACTCCTGTGGGACTTGGGGAGCAAAAGTGAATGAATGAACAAACTGTGGTACCACCAAACAATGAGATTACACTAAGCAATAAAAAGGAGCAGACAGTGTATACGTGTAAAAACTTGGAGGATTCTGAAAGGTGCTATGCTGAATGGAAGGAGGCAATCTGAGATTACTTATTGTATGATGCCATTAATTTGACATTCTGGGAAACAAAAAACTACAGTAACGGACAACAGAGCAGTGGGTTGCCAGGGCCAAGGGGTTAAGGAAGGTACAACAAAGAGGCAGTGGAGAAAGTTTTTAAAAATTTGTCTGTGTTCTGTGTTAGAAGTTACACAATCTATGTATGCGTTAAAACTTGTGAAGTTACATACCAGTAAGCAAACAAGCAGAGGTAATAAATACTCAAACTCTATCACTTTTCAATTACTTTACTAGACTTTACTATAATCTATATGCTTGATATTATGCCTATTTGTGATATTATAGGAAATATATATTTGGTCTTCATCCCTGGGTCCTGTTATAGAACTGCTGAAACTTTCTGAACAATAAGGGGAAGGGGAGAATCTTTTGTTAGAATATTTGGTCTTAGTCCCTGGTTCCTGACACAAGAGCTTCTGAGACCCCTGGAAACTTTGAAGTGTCTTTTTGTATGCTTGTGAGATGACCAGTGGCTAGGGGGCCCTATGACTATGTAATGGACCCTCATAAAATCCCCTAAGTGAAGGGGTTTAGAGAGCTTCTAGGTTGATGAACATGGGTGTAACCAGAGAGGGCATGGAAGCTCTGTGTTCCTTCCTTCATACCCTGCCCTAAGTACCTCTTTGTCTGCCTGTTTATCTTTTGTATTCTCTGTAACAGTGGTCCCCAACCCCTGCGCTGTAAACTGGTACCAGTCTGTGGCCTATTAAAAACCAGGCTGTGTGAGCAGCAGGCAAGTGAGAATTATTGCCTGAGCACCACCTCCTGTCTGATCAGCTGTGGCATTAGATTCTCATAGGAGTGAGAACCCTATTGTGAACTGCTCGTGCAAGGGATCTCGGTTGCACACTCCTTATGAGAATCTAGCCAATGCCTGATAATCTAAGGTGGAACAATTTCATCCTGAAACCCATCCTCCACTCCCTGGGTCCTACAATATTCTCTCTGTCTCTTTTTCTCTCTTTTAGAGACAGGGTCTTGCTCTGTCACCCAGGCTGGAGTACAGTGGTATGATCATAGCTCACTACAGCCTCAGACTTCTGACCTCAAGCAGTCCTCCTGCTTTAGCTTTCTGAGTTGTTGGGATTACAGGTGTGGTCCATCACACCTAGCTTATAATATTCTTTATAAATAAACTGGTAAATGTAAGTAAAGTGTTTTCCTGAGTTTTGTGAACTGTTTTGGGAAATTATTGAACCTGAGGAGGGGGTCATGAGAACTGCTGATTTACATACAGCCGGTACATCACAGGTACTAATGACCCAGACTTGTGATTGGCATCTGAGGTGAGGGCAGTCTTGTGGGATGAAGCTCATAATCTGTAGGTCTATGCTAACTAGGAGTAGCTGGTGTCAGAATTGAATTTCTGTAGCATACCCAGTTGTCTGGAGAGTTGGAGAATTTGTTGGTATAAGAAAAAGACATATGTTTGGTGTCAGAAGTGTTGCTAGTAAAAAAAAAAAAAAAAGTTTAGTACTATTGTATTTGTATAGAAGGCATACTATATAATGGAGCTACTGCATGTAATGGAACTACTGAACGTGTTTTTGCAACTCCATCTTCAGTGATGACACATTGAAAGCTTGTAATCAGCCATGGTAGGAGTATTTACACCATAAAAATCCACAACTGCAAGAAATAAGGGCTTAGGTTTTTGAGGGTTTACCAGCATAGCACTGCATACCAACCCTCCCAGATTACTGGATATTCTTTTAATAGAATATTGGAGCCTCCAGGGATTATCTGAACCTATAGTATATGTACCTTGGTCTTTGAGGAGGATTTTTTCAAATCTGTAGAAATTGAAATGAAATTGTCCAGAAGAGATGGCAATCCAAATGATTCTTTTTGTAGACATGGAAATTTCCCCTAAACCAGTACAGAGACAGCCTATCTATTGGTGAAAGTTTTGGGGTCCATTTGCAAGTTTATTTCAATATTTGTGATCCATAAATATTTTAATTTTTGGGATTCTCCTTTGAACCATTTGTAATATCTTTTCTGATTCATTTCATTAATAAAATCTTAGACATGTATTCATTTTACATTTGTATGAAAGTCAGGTTTTAGCTTTTTTGAAAATTATCTTTAACAGAAAACTATTTTGTCTGCAGCACATGACTGACTTTAAATCCACTTGTTAAGTATGTCTGCCTTATTTCCATAAGATTATTGAAACCCCAAGTTTCTGTACTACCTGGTTTCCTTGATAGAATTAAATACTCTGTATCCAGAATATAGGGCTTTTCTTTTAGGTGGTATTATGGCATAATTCAACAGATTTTGCTGCCCTAGTTTTCTTCTAAGAAGTGAAACTTCCAAGAAACTCTAGTTTTCCAGAAGTAACACAATGGGATTGTGTACAAGTAGCCAGGATTACGGATTGAGGGAGCACTGGGAATCTTTTCTTTGATCCCAATAAAAGATTCATGGAAAGGAAGGGAGCCCTGATTTATTTTAATTAAATTTTATGATAACTGGAGAGACTGATCATGATCATGTTACCCACAGAATCTCGTGGGAAACGATATGCTAACTGTATCTTACTGTAAGATGCTAATTGTATCTTACTGGCTCCTTTCCCAATGCTGCTTATTAACCATAATAGTGGCTCTTTCAAATTCCTTTTCCCTGGAATATGGGCAAAAGTCTCATTCTGATATTGCTTTTGTCTCTACTTTTAATTATTAAATTTTTAAATATCATCTAGATCAGGCAACGGGACCTGATATTTACTACACCAAGAACTGTTTTCAAAAGGCCTGTTTCTTCTTGAGCTGTTTTATGTAACAATTATATAAACTTAAATGTTATATTTTATTTGGATCAATTCTGCAAACATTAAATCTAAAAATGTAGCAATCATACACTAGTATTTTTCTTAATGTTCATTTCAACATTAGATATATATGTTGAGGTTTTTTGTTTTTTAACTATATTAAGAAAATTGAAATTTATCTAGTAACACTTGGCAATTGACACTCAACTAAATTTGGAACTGTGAGCATTGTTTGCCTGTGACATCTGGCTCACTTAATTTCTCCTGCATATGTTTTTTAAATTTAATATTTCAGGAGTTACTGTGCCCCCTAGAGAAGTCAGACTAAATGGTTTTTATTAATATGGCTTTACAAAGCCTAAAAATGTGTTTTCTTGGCCCATAGCAGTTACAAATCAGGGCCTGAAATTTATTGCAGTTTCCAAAATTGTGTATCTCTGGTAGTTCAGAGGGGAATAATAGTATTCGTTATATGAGAATTGCTTAGGGGAGTCTCAGCAGGGCCACTGAAATTATTTCCCAGATAAAATATTTAATCTTTCTTGCAACTTAACCAAATGACTGATTAAACTCCCTTCTGCAATATATAATGTCATGAAACACAGACAAAACCAGTGTTTCAATTACAAAGAAAACTCAACATATTCAATATCCTTGGAATGACAATTGATCCATAACTATTATTCTAAAATTATTAATTAAATGTTTTTGTTACTTTATTCTACCAAGGAAACTCCCCCTGTGATGATTAATAAAGTTATTCCTAATGTACAGTTCTACAGATTGAGGGGAGAGCACATTCTTTGTCTGTAGGAGGACCCATGTTCAAATTCTCTTCCTTAGTTTTGTGTCATTGGGCAATTTGCTTGCACTTTCTTAATTCTCTATTTCTTTATCAACTAAAATAGGAATAATACCTACATCTCAGGGTTTCTTTGTTTGTATGTTTTTGTTTCGATTTTTTTTTTTGAGATCTGAAATATCAAAAATACCACATAAGCCTATGAAACAGAGTATGGAAGGGTTATTAATAATTGTTATTAAAATTTAATTTTCTTATAGTTTCGTGGGATTTGGAGCATTTATGGTTTTCCATGTTACAAGATTGAAATCAGAGGTAATATCTTTTTGGTATATTTGTTTCTCCTGAAGGAAAACAGGTCCATAAAACTTATTCAGATTGGGAAGGATATGGAGTGATCAATAGATTTAGATAATAGCTAAACTACCTTGGAATCCAGGGCAAAATTTGCCCCAGAAAGACCTCAGGCTAGATCCAAGTTGTTGGTAAAAAACTGGCACCCTCAGAGTTCTCAGGGATTTTCAAAGTTCATCCTAACCTCTAGAGACCAATGAAACAAGCATTTGTGAGAGTTAATCCTTGTGAAAAACAGGTTTGTTTATAGGCATAAAGCAGACAGAATAGAAAATACAACACAGTCCTTTTCAGGGACTTTACCAGCCCTTCCAAGTCTGTCCCACAGGCAGGAGAGGCCTGGAGAACCATGGCTGTGGTCCTGAAAGTTTGTTGTTACCTTTAATATAGAGACAATCATGTTTTGAAATGAGCAATTATCAGATAAATTGTAGTCGCCTGCTTGTGTTGGGCCCCAGAATTATGGGTTCATAGAAGGCATCAAAAAGCAAAGTCCCACAACTGTTAGGATCCTGAGACAATTATTCTAGTTGCAACAGTCTCCGTAGCTGGGTGGGGCCTGTAGTTTTACATATGGTTTTATATAGAACAATTTCTAGTTCCTGATGAGTGTTGAGATGGGTTGATATCCACAGCCATGAAAATTTGTAAGCCCTCTGACTTCTTTATCTTTTTTTCTTTTTTTTTTCTTCAGATTTTACATGACATCTTATTGTTACATGTTCACCTGGAACGAGAGCTTCAGATCTTTGTTAGACTATGTTCCTCTAGAAAGGGAAATTGGAACTTTTAAAACACCAGTTTACATGGTTGGCTACTGCTTTACTAACATTTCCCAATCCATGCTTACATCCAAGACATCTTATCATTTCAATTAACAAAGAATCAATATAAACAATATATACATTATTGTTTATATTGATTCTTTAATTGAAATGATAATTTCATATTTCAAAGATCATTTTTACTCACTATAAGACTGATGATGTATTTTTATCTTATATTGAAAATAGTTATTGGTTGAAATATAAATATGTAAGATTCTACTGTTGAGAGTTGTTATCTAAAGACCAACTTTTCAATGCAAACACTAAGAAAGTTCCCATTTTCTCAAAAGAAAAACTGAAATAATTTATAGATAAATGAAAGTGATGTCTAGTTTTCTACAGTGGAGACTAACAGGCTGACTTCTTTTATCTAAGTATTGTTTCAACACAAATTTTGGCTGGGCATGGTGGCTCATGCCTGTAATCCCAGCACTTTGGTAAGCCAAGGTGGGAGGATTGCTTGATGCTGGGAATTTGAAACCAGCCTGGGCAACATAGAAGACTCTGTCTGTATGATAAATAAATAACAAATTTAACTGAGGATCCAAATATCAGACATTTGCTTATGAGAGTTTTCAGCCCTCCTTGTGCATATAAATTAATAGGGGAGGAACAAGAAGAGCTAACTATTCTAAATATATAGGCACCTAGATCCACAAAACAAGCTCTTAGAGACTTACAAAGAGTTTTAGACTCCCACACAATAATAGTGGGAGATTTTAACAACCTACTGTCAGTATTAGACTGATCTACAAGACAGAAAATTAACAAGGATATTTAGGACTTGAACTCAGGTCTGGATCAAGTGGACCTAGTAGATGTCTGCAGAACTCTCTACCCTAAATCAACAGAATATACATTCTTCTCAATGCCACATGGAATTTATTCTAAAATCAACTACATAATTGAAAGTAAAACACTGCTCAGCAAATGCAAAATAACAGAAATCATAACAAATAGTCTCTCAGACCACAGTGCAATCAAATTAAAACTCAGGATTAAAACACTTACTCAAAACCACACAACTTCATGGAAATTGAACAACCTGCTTCAGAATTACTCGGGGGGTAAATAATGAAATTAAGGAAGAAATCGAGAAGTTATTTGAAACCAACAAGAACAAAGAGACAACATACCAGAATCTCTGGGACACAGCTAAAGCAGGATTAAGAGGGAAATTTGTAGCACTAAATGCTCACATCAGAAAGCCTAAAGGATCTCAAAACAACACCCTAACATCACAATTAAAAGAGCTAGAGAGGAAAGAACAAACTAATCCAAAAGCTAGCAGAAGACAAGAAATAACTAAGATCAGAAAAGAATTGAAGCACACTGAGACATGAAAAACTCTCCAAAATATCAATGAATTCAAGAGCTGGTTTTTTGAAAAGATTAACAAAATAGACCACTAGCTAGACTAATAAAGAAGAAAGAGAAAGAAGTTCAATAGATGCAATAAAAAATGACAAAGGGGGATATCACCACTGACCTCTCAGAAATACAAACTACCATTAGAGAATACTGTAAGCATTTCTATGCAAATAAACTAGAAAATCTAAAAGGAATGGATAAATTCCTGGACACATACACCCTCCTAAGACTAAACCAGGAAGAAGTCAAATCTCTAAATAGACCAACAACAAGTTCCGAAATTGAGGCAGCAATTAATAGCCTACCAAACCCCCTCCCCCTCAAAAAAAGCCCAGGGCAGATGGATTCACAGCTGAATTCTACCAGAAATAGAAAGAGGAGCTGGTACCATTCCTTCTGAAACTATTCCAAATAATTAAAAAGAAGAGACTCCTCCCTAACTCATTTTATGAAGCCAGCATCACCCTGATACTAAAATCTGGCAGAGACACAACAACAACAATAAAAAGAAATATCCCTGTTGAACACTGTTGCAAAAATCTTCAGAAAAATACTGGCAAACTAAATCCAGCATCACATCAAAAAGTTTAGCCATCGCAATCAAGTCAGCTTCTTCCCTGGGATGCAATGCTGGTTCAACATATGCAAATCTATAAACATAAGCCATCACATGAACAGAACCAATGACAAAAACCACATGATTATCTCAATAGATGCAGAAAAGGCCTTTGATAAAATTCAACATCCTTTCATGTTAAAAACTCTTGGTAAACTAGGTATTGATGGTACATATCTCAAAATAATAGGAGCTATTCGTGACAAACCCACAGCCAATATCATACTGAATGGGCAAAAGCTAGAGGCATTCCCTTTAGAAACTGGTACAAGACAAAGATGCCATCTCTCATCATTCCTATTCAACATAGAATTGGCAGTTCTGGCCAGGACAATCAGGCAAGAGAAAGAAATAAAGGTTATGCAAATAGGAAGAGAGGAAATCAAATTGTCTCCGTTTGCAGATGACATAATTTTATATTTAGAAAACCCCATCATCTCAACCCCAAAACTCCTTAAACTAGTATGCGACTTTAGCAAAGTCTCAGGATACAAAATTGGTGTGTAAAAATTGCAAGCATTCCTTTACACCGCCAATAGAGAGCCAAATCATGAGTGAACTCCCATTCACAGTCACTGCAAAGAGAATAAAATATCTAGGAATACAGCTAACAAGGGACGTGAAAGACCTCCTCAAGGAGAACTACAAACCACTGCTCAAGGAAATAAGAGAAGATGCAAACAAATGGAAGAACATTCCATCCTCCTGGATAGGAAGAATCAATATTGTGAAAATGGCCATACTGCCCAAAGTAATTTATAGATTCAATGCTATTCACATCAAACTGCTGTTGACATTCTTCACAGAATTAGGAAAAAGTATTTTAAATTTCATATGCAAATCAGAGAAACCCCATATAGCCAAGACAATTCTAAGCAAAAAGAACAAAGCTGGAGGCATCATGCTACCTGACTATAGTACAGTCAGTCAAACTATGCTATGCTACGAGGCTATAGTAACCAAAACAACATGGTACTGGCACCAAAACAGACATATAGAACAATAGAGCAGAACAGAGACGTCAGAAATAACATCACACATCTACAACCATCTTGTTGTTGAATTGTTCCCTTTGCCATTATGTAATATCCTTCTTTGTCTTTTTTGATCTTCGACAAACCTGCCCAAAACAAGCAATGGGGAAAGCATCTTCTATTCAGTAATTGGTGGTGGGAAAACTAGATAGCCATATGCAGACTACTGAAACTGGACCCCTTCTTTACACCTTATAAAAATTAACTCAAGATAGATTAAAGACTTAAGTGTCAAACTGAAAACCATAAAAACCCTAGAAGAAAACCTAGGCAATACCATTCCGGGTATAGGCATGGACAAAGACTTCATGACAGAAACACCAAAAGCAATGGCAACAAAAGCCAAAAGTAACATAGGACCTAATTAAACTAAAGAGATTCTGCACAGCAAACGAAACTATCATCAGATGAACAGGCAACCTACAGAATGGGAGAAAATTTTTGCAATCTACCCATCTGACAAAGGTCTAATATTCAGAATTTACAAGGAACTTAAAACAAATTTATGAGAAAAAACAAATAACCCCATCAAAAAGTGGGCAAACGATACAGACACTTCTCAAAATAAGAAATTTATGTGGTCAACAAACATGAAAAAACCTTATCACTGATCATCAGAGAAAATGCAAGTTAATACCACAGTGAGATATATCTCACACCAGTCAGAATGGCAGTTATTGAAAAGTCAAGAAACAATAGATGCTGGTGAGGATGTCGAGAAATAGGAATGCTTTTACACCGTTGGTGGGAATGTAAATTAGTTCAACCATTGTGGAAGACAGTATGGCAATTCCTCAAGGATCTAGAACCAGAAATGCCATTTGACTCAGCAATCCCATTACTGGGTATATATCCAAAGGATTATAAATCATTCTACTATAATAACACATGCATACATATGTTTATTACAGCACTATTTACAATAGCAAAGACTTGGAACCAGCCCAAATGCCCATCAATGATAGATTGGATAAAGAAAACATGGTACATAAACACCACAGAATACAGTGCAGCCATAAAAAGGAATGGGATCATGTTCTTTGAAAGGACATGAATGAAGCTGGAAGCCATAATCCTCAGCATACTAACACAGGAACAGAAGACCAAATACCGCACGTTCTTACTCATAAGTGGGAGTTAAACAGTGAGAACACAGGGACACAGAGAGAGGAAGAACACAAACCAGGGCCTGTTGGGAGTTGGGGGGTGAAGGGGGAGAACTTAGAAGATGGGTCAATAGGTGCAGCAAACCACCATGGCACACAGATACCTATGTAACAAACCTGCATGTTCTGCACATGTATCCCATTTTTGTTTTTTTGTTTGTTTAGAAGAAAGAAATTTTGTTCAGAGCAAAGTTTTGGGATGAATGAGTATACCAACAGGGAGAGATAAAATTCTAAGATTAGAAAAGAGAGTGATAAGGAATTATAAAGAGATAAAATATTTAAAGATGCTTCTGTTAGGATATGAACTATTGTTTTTTGCATTTAAGGTATATTATAAGGTGCCATGTCTAATACATCAAATTTCAGTCTTAATCCTTTTATCTCCAAAATTTTCTACTTATTTCTAAAATCAAAGAATTTGAGAGGTGTAAAGGACCTTGGAAATCATTTTGGTTCAGTCCCATATTTTAGAAATAAAAAAATTAATGGTAATAAGAATACTATACCTAAAGAGAAAATTTTTAAAATCTTATCTAATTTATTAATAGATCTATAACTAGATCTCCTGATGAAAACTTTAATTTTCTTTCTATTATATCATACCATCACCTTATTTGTCAATTTATGTGGGAGTATGCTTTTGTTGATAATTTTTTTGTGTATTCTATTTACATGGGAGTATTTTGTAGTTGGAGTGATCTATTAAGACAAAGTAGCTGTAATATTAGTTTTATTATTGTTTTTTTCTGCCTACCATAAAATTTAGCAGAAGCTCTTAAGTTTAATTAGATCTCACTTGTCAATTTTGGCTTTTGTTGCAATTGCTCAATTTCACCACACATGACCATCATCTATAAAAGCTTCACACAATACTGGTGCCTAGTCTCACACCTTGAGGTTCTGATTTAAATGTTCCAGGGTGTAGCCTAGGAACTGGGATTGTTAAAAAACTGCTGAAAAGAAGTATAAACATTTTTTTTTCTTTTTAGCCTTTATTCTTATTTAATATAAACAATTTTTTTTTTTTTTTTTTTTTTTTTTTTTTTTTTTGAGACAGAGTCTCGCTCTGTCGCCAGGTGCCAGGCTGGAGTGCAGTGGTGTGATCTCGGCTCACTGCAACCTCCGCCTGCTGGGTTCAAGCAATTCTCCTGCCTCAGCCTCCCGAGTAGCTGGGACTACAGGCACATGCCACCGCGCCCAGCTAATTTTTGTATTTTTTTAGTAGAGACGGGGTTTCACCATGTTGGCTAGGATAGTCTCAATCTCTTGACCTCATGATCCGCCTGCCTTGGCCTCCCAAAGTGCTGGGATTACAGGTGTGAGCCACCGTGCCCGGCCCAATATAAACATTTATATTATTCTTATTGAACAGAAACATTTAATTAAATGCTATAAATTTCTTTTACTTTGCTTTAGCTGCACCCCCTCAGTTATACGTGACATGTTCATTTAATTTTCTCTTTTCTTTAACAAAGCAATATTTGTTAAGAACAAAAGTATTTTCTGATTTTTCATTTGATTTATAACTACCATAAATGTAAGTCTGGACAAAGCAAAATTGTCTTTGCATTTTCAGTGTCTCTTTTTGCTAAATAGTACATATTAAATAAAACATAATGTGTATATGATATAAAAAATAGAAATGTCACAAAGTTTATATGAAAATAATATTTACAAAGCACTATTTGGAGAACTAAGTTTCATCAAGATTTATTTTGAAATTGGTTTCTCAAGTGCCATCAGTTCAGTTCTTAAGGAATAAAATTCCTTTTGAAGACAGACCACGTTTTTTAAGTCCCAGATTTCTGAAAGTCGAACAGTTGGTTCATTTGAAATTTGAGTTAACCTTGAAGAAACTCAGATTTGTTTTTGAAACGTGACTATGAACAGCAACAAAAAACTCCAGCCTCTGAAGGAGGGTTCTGCACGGACAAGAATGGATCTCATATTGGAGGGGAAGGTGGAGAACAGACACAGTCTGAATAGAAGGAAGTAAAGAGTTCTATTTACAGATCCCTGGAGAATGACAGAAGGGAGTTCCAGCCACTGGAAAATCTTGTCATGTGATGGTTTGTACATCATATTCTGGTGAATGAATCATTCTTACTATTTCAGTCATCATCCCCCTCTAGTCTTGAGGGTCTAGATCTCTCCTTCTTTCCTTCTTTTACAAAAGAAATTACTTCCTCCTTTAGAATTGAGTTGGTCTCTTCAACTTTACATATACATCCATGAGGCTTTGTATCTTTTATGACTCCTTTTCTAGGCTGGTATCTTCTAAAAATTACTCAATATCTAAATATTCCTTTTGATCAGAACTAAGTATGTTAAGAAATACATGCTTCATCAAAACTGGTGCAGCCAGTATTTGCACAACCTGCATTTTCTTTCCCAAAAGTCAGTTTCTCACCTAATGCATAAGTCTGAACAAATATAAAAGACCCACCAAAACGCCAGTAACAGATACACACACCACTGACTTCCACTGGAGGCTACTGTAGTCAACGCGTGTCCTCATGTCATCTGGAAGCAGCTCCGCTACCAATTTTTGTGACTTCCCCACGATCAGCTGAAAGCCAAGCTCCATAGTGGTTCACAATGCCTGTGGGGCACTGAAGCCCCCCCCCCCCAGAGTTTCAGTAGGTAACCATAGCTCCCACAGCCTACAACAAATTGCTGAGAATCCCACCATGTTCTGCCTGGAACACACCCACCCACACCTGGCAAACTAAATCAGTAATAATCAAGCCAGTCCAAGTGGAGGATGGGTACATTTTTTTTTGACTGTGCTTTTTGCCATAGTGGCCTCTCTTTTCTCTTCTTTTTATTTTTTTCAATTATGAAACTTTTTTTATCAAAATCCAATAAACACACTGTGAAATTCACATATTTTAAGTGTACATTTTGATGACTTTTGACAGGTTACACCTGTGAAACCAACAACCTAATCTAGATTAAACCATGTTTACCACTTGAGAAATTTCCCTGGTGCCTCCTTCCCCCTCCCTCGTGCCTCAATTCCCCACCACCACCTTGATTGCTATCACATGTTAATTCTGACTTTCTTAAACTCCCTATAAATGGAATAACACATAAGGTAATCTGTATTGAAATATAATAAAATACAACGTTGAATTTCTTCCGTGTTGGTAAGTGGAACATAGTTCACTCTACTTTTAATTTTCTATTATGCATTGTATAACTACGCCATGATTTCTTTATCCATTCTCCCTGTTTTAGTTCGTTCCTACATTTCTATATAGAACTACCTGAGACTGGGTAATTTATATAGAAAAGTGTTTCAACTGGCTCAGCGTTCTGCAGGCTGTAAAGGAAGCATGATGGCTTCAGGAAACTTGCAATCATGGTGAAGAGGAAGAAGGCATGTCTCACATGGCTGCAACAGGAGGGAGAGCGAGCAGGGGGAGGTGCTACATACTTTTAAACAACCAGATCTCATGAAAACTCACTCACTATCACAAGAACAGCAAGGGGGAAATCTGCCCCCTGATCCAATCACCTCCCACCAGGCCACTGCTTCTACTATGGGGATCACAATTTAACATGAGATAGTTGGGGACACAAATTGAAAACAGGTCGCTCCTATTGAACAAATCCAAACCATATCACTCCTATTGGTGGAAATGTAATTTTTTATTTGTCTTAGGTAAATACCTAGGTATGGAGATGTTTAACTATGTTAGAAACTACCAAACAGTTTTTCAGGGTGATTGCACTGTTTTACCTTCTTATGCATAAGGTATAAGGGTTATATTTGTTTTGTATCCTTACAAACATTTTTCTCAGTCTCTTTTAAAATGTTAGTCACTTCCAATACAAGTGAATTGGTTCTATTGTTTTAATTGGTCCTTTCATGGGCCTGTTGGCCATTGTATAAATTCTTCTATGGAAGATGTCTTTGCCTTCTTTTTTGAAAAACATTTGAGGTATTTGTCTTATTCTCATTAACTTATAGAAATTCTTTATACATCTTAGTCATAAATTCAGATATATGAAATGAAAATACTTGTTTTCAATCTGTGACTTGCAGTTTTGCTTTCTGAATACTGTCTTTTGATATGCAGGTTTTAACATTGATAAAGTCCAATTTAATACTTTTTCTTTTTTATAGTTAGTGCTTCTTGTGTCCTCTAGAAGAAATTCTTGTCTACCTCAAGATCATGAAGCTATTCACCTGCCTTTTCTTCTAGACGTTTTATAATTTTAACTTTTACATTGCATCTTTATATATTTTGCAATAATTTTGTGCAATGTGATGTAGGAGCCGAGGCTTATTGACTCTTTTTTTCTTTTTCTGTTTCTTTTTTTTTTTTTTTTACACAAGGTCTCACTTGGTCACCTAGGCTGGAGTGCAGTGGTGTGATCTCTGCTCACTGCAACCTCCACCTTCCAGGCTCAAGCAGTCCTCCCACCTCAGCCTCCTGAATAGCTGGGACTACAGGCATGCACCACCACACCTGGGTAACTATTTTTGTATTTTTAGTAGGATAAAATTTCACCATGTTGGCCAGGCTGATCTCAAACTCCATACTTCAAGTGATCCACCCACCTTGGCCTCTCAAAGCACTGAAATTACAGGCGTGTGCCACCATGACTGGCCTGACTCTTTTTTCTGTTGGTTATGGATCACTTTTTCCTACTTATTTGCATATCCAGTAAATTTTCCTAATAAGCTAGATGTTGTGGATAATACATTATAGTGAGTCTGGACTGGTTGTCTTCCTTCAATTGGTGGTATGTGTTGTTGTGGCAGGCAGTTAAGACATGAATCAATTCTTTCTATCAGACTTGGATTTATTTATTTATTTTTGTTAGTGTAAATGTATTTCACTTTTGTCTTTAGTCCTAGGGGATGGCCCTTACTTCTCAATTGTGAACTTTCTTGGATCTCAATAGACTGTCAGAGGTGCTCTGCCTGCTCTCAACATACTGGCTAAGTCAGTACACCTGTGTCCCCAGCACTGGGCTCTCTCTGGTGTCTCCTTTCAGCTCTCAGATCTGCAAAGGCCACCTTCTGTTAGGCCTCATGGAGGTTTAGCCCTGTGCACATTGGCTCTACTCTTAGGCAAATACCTGCAGGAAACTTCCAGGTAGGTTTTTCTCCCCCCCTTTCCCAGTCAACCCCATAGATTCTCCTTTCCTGTACTCTGCCTTGCAAATTCCAGCAGCTTCAGCAGCCCATCTCTGGCTTCTTAGTTTAGGGAGACCACAGTGCTGTATTTGGCTCCACTTTCACCTTCCTAGCCCTGGAGAGTGTACTACCTAAGAGCCAGAGCTAACTTTATGTACTTCCACTCTCTCAAGGATCTCAGTCCTAATTCCCAGTATCTTGGAATGTGACATTATTCAGAAATTAGGTTGTTGCAGTTGTAGTTAGTTAAAATGAGGTCACACTAATGTACATTGGACCCTTTATTCAGTGTGATAAGTGTCCTTACAAAGGGGGAAATTTGGAGACAAACACATACATAGAGAGAATGCCATGTGAAGATGAAGGCAGAAATGTGCAAAACAATTAACACCAGATATTGCTGGCAAATCAGCAGATGCTCACCAGTAGGCCTGGAGCAGATTCTTTTCTTACAGCCTTCAGAAAAAACAATCCTGACAACAATTTTATTTAGGACTTCTGGCCTCCACATGTGAGACAATAATTTCTGTTGTTTAAGCCACCCAGTTTGTGGCACAGTAGTCCCTCTTCACCTACTGGAGGTATGTTTCAAGATCCTCAGTGGATGCCTGACGCAGCAGATAGTACCAAACCCTATATATACTATGTTATTCCCTATACAAACATACATATGATCAAGTTTAATTTATAAATTAGGCACAGCAAAAGATTAACAACAATAATGAGATAGAACAATTGTAATAATATACTGTGATAAAAATTATATGACTGTGGTATCTCTGTAAATATCTTTTTCTTTTTTTTTTTTTTTTTTTTTTGAGACAGAGTCTCACTCTGTAGCCCAGGTTGGAGTGCCGTGGCACAATCTCGGCTCACTGCAACCTCTGCCTCTCGGGTCCCGGTTCAAGCAATTCTCCTGCCTCAGCCTCCAGAGTAGCTGGGACTACATGCCCAGCTAATTTTTTTTTTTTTTTTTTTTGTATTTTTAGTAGAGACAGCGTTTCACCATGTTGGCCAGGCTGGTCTTGAACTCCTGACCTTGTGATCCACCTGCCTTGGCCTCCCGAAGTGCTGGGATTACAGGCATGAGCCACTGCGCCTGGCCTCTAAATGTCTTTCTGTACAGCACTCACCCTTCTCATGATGATGTGAGATGATAAAATTCAGACTTCAGTTGATAGCAGGTGACCAAAACTGTGGAAAGCAAAACCTTAGATATGGTGGCCCAGTGCACTTGGTTAGCACAGCCCTAACAAACTGATAGATTGTGGTAGGAGAGTAGTTGGGGACCAGTAACCCCACTCTCAGTGTGAATTTCTTGACTCCACTTGCAGGCCTCTTCCCCTGGGGCACCCTGGGCCTGGGAGGTGTCCTGCACTCCAGAATTCTTCAGCTTCAGCTGTCTTCAGGTAGTAGAGCTCTTGCTACAGCTGCTGGCAGTTCTGGGAGAACCCTGGGAAGACTTAAAAATATTCCACAACTTTATTTCCAGAGATTCTACCTTAATCCATCTGGTGCAGGCCTGACAATCAATTTCTTGTCAATTGCTTCCCACGTGATTGTAATGTGCAGTCAATAGCGAGGAAACCCTGCACTGAGCCTTAGAGTACAAGTCAACTGCCTAATTTCCTGCTGTGAAGATTGATTTTATGGGTTAAGGCTTGCTCAGATAGCTGGGAAAACATCACTTCTGGCTGTGTCTGTGAAGCTGTTTCCAGAAGAGATTAACATTAGAGTCAGTAGACTGCGGAAAGAAGATCTGCCCTTACCAGTGTCAGCGGGCATCACCCAATCCTTTGAGGACCTGGACAGAACAAAAAAGCCAATGAAAGGTAAATTCTTGCTTTCAATCCTTAAGCTGGTACATCCATCTTCTTCTGCCCTAGGACATCAGAGCTCCTGGTTCTCTGGCTTTGGGACTCTGGAACTTATACCAGCAGGCCCAGGCCCGCAATCCCTTCTCAGGCCTTCAGCTTCTGACAGAGTTATAGCATTGGCTCCCCTGGACTCAGACTGAATTATGCCACTGGCTTTCCTGGTTCTCCAGCTTTCGGATGGCATACTGTGGGCTTTCTCAGCCTCTGTAATCATGCGGCCCAATTCCCATAATAAAGATCCCCTCATGTATGTCTCTGAATATACCCATTCTATTGGTTCTGCTTCACCGAAGAACCCTGACTAATAATATGCCAACCCACGAATCATTCAAACAAGCCAATCACATCCTTTGGACAGAATGAGAGTGCACCTCATCCTCTTTCTGCTATAAAACTTGCCTCTAAGCCTTTGCTTGTTCACTTTGCTCCATGTGTGGGTTTGCCTGGTGCGTGTTGTCTCCTGAGCTGTGAGTATATGTGACTAATAAACTGCTGTCACTCTCATCAGCCCAGTGTCAGGTGACATGTTCAGCCACCCCTATAACCCTGGGATGGCAATGCCTCCCTCACCAATGGGGTGGAGAGAAGGCTTAGTGATAGCATTGGAGATGGTGAGAAGTGAAGATAATGAGCAGTGATCAAATGTATTTTGGAAGTAAGCTGACAGTAACAGATGGATTTGGATAGGACTCTATTTTTTGTCCTGAAAGCTTCAATACATAGTGAAACTGCTAGCCGAAGTGGGTAAAAATGAAGATAACAAATTTGATGGGGAAAATTAAAAATAATTTAAAAATTTAAATATTAACAATATTTTTAATAGTCAATATTGACATACTATGTTCGTAGTGATTAAGGGATATCCAAAGTATATCCAGCTGGAGTTATCAAATAAGAGGGTGGATATTTAATTCTGAAGCTCAGGGGCTTATAGATCTTTCTCCCCTTAACAGGTCATGTTGCAATGTGGAACTTTAGACCAGAGAGAGAGTAAGTGAGCTCATCAAGATCATAGCTTAGAAATGGCAAATGTTTAGACTACAAATCAGTGTTCAACCCAATAGAAATATGAACCCTAAAACAAAGGAAATATATTGTGTCATCTGTACCCTTTTCTACTGAGCTGCACATAAAGATTAGAGAGGGTAATTTGGAGACTGAAGGAATTTGCAAGGATGGAGCTATATAATAGTGGCTTACTTTTCTTCTGCAAAGTAACAAGTAGCTACAACGAGATGGGCTAATTCAAAATATATTAGACTTTAACATGCACAGATTTAACCTTCATGGTTAGACTGTTTATAAATGCCCCTAGACTCTTCCATAGGTTGTAATTTTACTAAGTTTACAAATTTGCATCCAGGTATTATGAAGCTTCCGTGTGGGAGTGTCTTCCATAGTGAATGAGCCTAGGTGCCAGCCAAGTGTCCACATCTCAAGCCAGTTTCATTGTTTCTATTTGTCTTCTTGTACATGGGGACTTTTAGTAAATAATAAAATAGTTTGATTCTAAAATATATAATAACAATAAAAAACTCCATGAAGGAAAGAAGTTCAAATGACTCAAACATAACTTCAGTAGTATTGTATTTATAAAATTATTAGAAATTTGAAGAAATTGCTTAAATACTTTAGTGATGCTTTATTGCATCTTATGGGGGGACATTATCGGCTGTCATGGTATTTAGGGAATGACGACATTCTAAAATGTATTCCTGACAAACAGCAAGAGTCCATATTATTATTTTGCTAAATACCAGAAAATCCCCTTGATTCTAAACCAAAAAGGCATTGATTTATCATGAGAAAAATTTCGGACATCCATTATAATGGGAAGAGATGAAGGTAAATAGTGGCTGCAATTGGTAGTACAGGTTTCAGATTGGTACCCTTAGTTGTCACATGGCTGTCCAATATTGGCAGTGGTCTACTAAGTAGAACAGTTGTTACAGTTTCAATGGACATTCAACCAGTTGACGGGATTTACAGATCAATGTAGTTAATATTCTGGACCAAGAGAACATGTTACTACAAAGAAAATTTTAGAAAAAGAATACAAATGTTGCCTTTTGGGTTTAAAAAAATATAAAATCCAACCCATCAAGAAACTTTTGAATTTGGGGAGATACACATATGATAATGGAAAATTAAAAGCAGACTCTCAGCAGGTGTGCGGGGATTCTGAATAGAGTGCCAAACTGTAATGGAAATGGCATGAGTTGGCAGTAATTTGGTCTGGACTCATAAAGACAGTCGCATAAACTGCTATTCATAAAAGCTGTCCTAGAATGAAGAAGCTGGGCGTGTTCACCCACACTATGCCACATCTAGAGGATCCCCCTCAGTTGAACATTTAGACCTTGAATCTATGCACAGAGTCTAGAGCTGAACTGATTCTCCAGGCAAAGTAAGGATAATGATGAGAAAGAAACAGCCAGGTGCTAAAGAGCGAGGTTAAAGCATTTACCTTGATTTTTTTAGTTCATGTTTGTGTGTTTAAATTTTCTTCCTGATTGAAAAATAATACTCAAGTATTTCAAAAAAAAAGAACAAAAAAGAAATCAAAACAATCCAGAAATGCACAAAGTAGAAAATTAATCTTTCTCTTCCCCAAGTCCCACTTCCCCAAACAAACCATTATTAACATTTGGTATACATTTCCAAAAACATTTTTCTCCATGCTTTCACATGTTTGTGTACGTGTTTACATGTGGATAAAGGGAGAAAGAAAAAGCTTTATATTTATTTGCAAGAATGGGATCATACTGCACATACTATAGTGTAGCTTTTTGTTTTCACTTAATATGTCGTGAACACCATTCCATATCCATACATGGAAATCTACTTCATTTTTAAATGCTTTGAATACACAGAATAAGCATTCCTTAGATGGAATGTGTCAGAATTTATTTAAATAACTCCAGATCAATGAACATTTAGATTGTTTCCAATTTTTAGCAATCAGTATTACAAGCAACGCTGCATGGTACACATATGATATATCAATGCATGCTAGTGCAAGTATTTTCTCAAAAGTTCTTACAAAAGGAATTGCTGCATAAATGAGTTCTTTTACATTTTGAATACAATGATAGACGGTGGAAAGGTAAAAAACTCAGGCTGTGGCTGCTGTTCCTGACACCTGAGAAGAGAAATTCGGTACATACAGGCAGAGAAGGGGACCATTCATCTAATATTGCGTCAAAAGTCCCAAAAAGCCTTTCTACGCAGAACTTATTTCTTCTCTGGTCTGCACAAAAGCCTGGAATTCGAAGTATACTCTCAAGATTTTAGTAGCTTTTTGCATTCTCTTTTCAGTGGAGTGATGATGGTCTTACAAAATTTGAAAGTAATATTCTCTATAAATGAAATATTGGCAGGAACTTACAAATCTGCTTTAATCAGCACATCTTTTTATTTCAACATCGATAACCTCTATAAAATTTTAGTCTAATTTTCTGTTCTTCTTATTATGGTGGGCTAGATTAATTTGCTTTTCTAAACCTGAAGCTCTTGTAATACCTAAGAATCATTCTTAACATAGTATCATATTTTGTCGAACATATAATAGCTTGATACTTTAGATAGAGTGAGCTTCTTTTAGATACAGTCTCTCCCCCTCCCTGCCAACTATCCAGTGAGTAAGGCAGGGTAAGGGTACCTTGGTTTAATGAATGAGAAAATTGAGATTCAGAAGTTTTAATGGACTAAACTAGGATACATGGGCAATATTGTCAGAATTTGTCAGTGATGAATGCATCATAGGAAAAGATTTAGAAACAATTGAAAATGATGCTGAACTTCAGTTGACTTCAGGAGATATCCTGAAAGGTTTAGAAATGAGAGTTTTCTGCTGGTTAAGTTAAACTTTGTTGCTTCCTCTTTTGTTAGTCCTTAAAATATATGACTGCGGCCGGGTACGGTGGCTCACGCCCATAATCCCAGCACTTGGGGAGGCCGAGGCAGGCGGATCACAAGGTCAAGAGATCGAGACCATTCTGGCCAACATGGTGAAACCCCATCTCCACTAAAAATACAAAAATTAGCTGGGCATGGTGGCGCACGCCTGTAGTCCCAGCTACTCGGGAGGTTGAGGCAGGAGAATTGCTTGAACCTGGGAGGCAGAGGTTGCAGTGAGCCGAGATCACGCCACTGCACTCCAACCTGGGGCCTGGTGACAGAGTGAGACTCTGTCTCAAAAAAAAAAAAAAAAAAAAGTATATACACACACACACACACACACACACACACACACACACTATATATATATACACACACACATATATATATATGACTGTGCTATATTTATTTCCTTTCTCTTTAGCACATCAAAGGATTGTTAATTAAAAGATTGGATTAGCCTTATCATGTTTAAATTGAGGTTTTTACTTTACTATATACACTGTGACTAAATATAGATATATTCACCACTGTGGGATACATCAGCCAAATTAATAAGGCCATGCTAAGCCACCGGCAACAATAGCTGGTTTTTACATTATTCTCTGTGTTGGGCATCCATCCCAGATTACTCATGTTAACTCATTTAATACTCACAATCTCCCTGTGAGGTGGGTTTTGTTACTATCCCTATTTTGTACATGAAGAAAATGAAATATAAAGCCATTAAGTAATTTGTCCAAGATCACACAGCAAGAAAGTAGCAGAGCTGGATTATAAACTCAACTGTTCTGACCCCAGCATTCATGCTCATAACAACTGAACTATACTGCAGTGTCAGCATGGCAATTTCCCACTGTCCTGTGTCATGCTCCAGTGCTTCAGAAAACAGGTGGCTCCAGGAAGCTAACATGTCAAACTGTCACTTGTAGATATTACAGTATAAATACTAATCCAGAAAAGCCAAAAACACATTTGTGAAAATTCAGTTTCCTTATGATCCCCACTCTCACTAGAATCTGACTTAATGCCACTCTAACTTTGGCTTTTATGGACTTTCTAGTGGGCCAAGAAAAATAATGGAAGAAATGTATTCAATTTTATTAGATTAATATTCCCAAGGGGTGAGCTGTATAATAAACCACTTATCTTTACCCACTGGTTCAAATTTCAGCTAAATGCAGCCTTTATGACAACATTCTCCCTTTATCTGTTGAAGTGGCATTCAGTTACTAGTTGTAGGAAACTTCTGTTCTTTTCCCTGTTAAGGTTTAACAGGCTTAACTGTGTTTTCATTAGCAATGGTCATATTTGAAAGGCATCTTTCTTATGCAGCATTGAATATTTTAACAAACTGAAACTTAACCTTGACAGTACCACTAAACTTTAACCAAAATTTGTCCTATGTATTGGAGTCACTGTATACAATCTCAAGCCACAATGCCTAGATTCAAATCCCAGTTCAAATCTGCCTCTTACTGGCTGTGTGCTCTTTGGGCAAAATTTTCAATTCTTTAGTGCCTTAATTTCCTCATCTTTAAAGTAGGGATTTTGACGAAACCTACCTCACAGGCTTGAGAAGTATCTGTTTGCTATGCTGGGCACTGGTCAAAGTTCTTTACCTGTATTATTCATTTAATCCTTACAACAACCCTGCTATCCCCCACTTTAAAGTTGCTAATATTCCCCCAGTTTAAACAGCAAACTGAAACACCAAATGGTTAAGAAATCTGTCTAAAGAAAATTGTTAAAGCTAGTAAGCAGTGTGGTCTGGATATAAACTTAGCCTATCTGGCTCTAAATCTACAGTCTTAGTCACTGCTACACACTGCTACTTTGAGAATCAGTTTTAAACTGCAACATAACTTTCAAACCCATTTATAACAGCAAACATGTTCTTCTAATGTTTGTTTCATTCTGACCTCTGTCTGTAAGCAACCAAACCAACCTTACTTTGCCCTTCAGTGATTCTGGTGTTCTAACTACATAGGCCATAATTACAATCATTCATACATTGGTTGGATATATTTCTATAACTTTAACTAAATCCCTTCATCTGCGTCTAGATTCCAGGTTCATACCATCTGCTATATTAGATGCTCATTAGACTAATGGCAGGATAGAACTCCTCGTTAAAAAATCCATGTAGTGACTATTCAGAATCATTGCAAAAGTCTTCTTCTGAGAAAAATATTTATAACAGAAGCCTTTAGGCAAAATACTAAGAAGTAAAATTTAACAATGAAAATTACACTGTCTCACAGATTTTAGAAAACCTAGTCATTTATCATTAATTTTATAGAAATAAACAAAATGAAAATTTACATTGCTATTTTGGATGGGGAAATACTTTATTCTTATTACTCTAAAACCTTTAAACCAAAATAGGAAAGTAGACTCACTTAGAGGACAATACTTCAAAATCAATTATAAAAAAATAGTATTGTGGCCACATCATGCTATTTTCTATAATAGAGCTCCATTTTTTCTTTTGCTTTTGATAAATTCAATTAATGGTTGTCAAATATAACACCCTGTATGCTATTTGAAGTTAATCAAATCTTTTGGAGAAGAAAGTTCTGATTTTAAACGAACTGTGGGAAGCTATTTTTAAAAGGGCTAAAATATCTGTACTGAACTTTTATCAATCTTTGTGATCACCTCAGAGTTTTTAAGTAATGCTGTTGAATGAGGTTTTTTGTTTTTTGTTTTTAAAAGACAACAAACAGTGTTTTTCAGGCTAATTAGACTTTCTATGTTTAAAACTGATTGAAATTTCCTAAGGAACAACTCAACTCCTCTAACACAAGAGTGAACCTAGAGTAGGCAACTGCCTACCCATGATGATTTGAGAATTTCTGAAACACTTATTTACCTCTGCAAGAAGCATGTAGAAGTTTAAAATCATAGGGTCTCAAGATTTGAAGGAATTCAGTGGTCAGATGCTGCAACCAATCAATCAGTGTTTTAACTTCCTTTTCAATATCTTCAATAAGTCACCAATGAATAACAATAGGCCATGAATAATACCTCTGATGACAAAAACTTATTTTCTAAGCTCTAAATGCTCCACAATCATTCCTCATAAAGACCAACTTTATTCCAAGAGTTTTTCTGCTTTAAAATGTGTTTTTATTTATATGTGTGTTCTCAATGCCTAGAAAAACATAGACACCACAAGTGCAGAGTGAAGTTAGTTGAATTGAATTGCAATAGATTCCCTTGTGTCATAGACTGCCTTGCATTCTAGTTAATTGTGCATGTTTTATTTCCTAAATTGTAAACTATACGAGGGAGGGCACCTTATGCCATACATCTCTGTATCCTTTGCATCCTCTATTGTACAACATACATAGAATGCCCTATATATTTCTTGAATTTAAAATGTGAATGAATGAATGAATAAATCTTAGTTCTAGACTATTCTTATGTGATACATTTTACACTGCTGTTCAGTCAGGAGCACACATTTATGTTCTTTTCCCAAGATTTCAAAGAACGACTTCAATTAAATTTTCTCTAACTAGAAATTTCCACACAAAGCAGCCAGTAAGCCTATATAGTAAGACTTAGCTTCTTGATTTTTGAAACTGGTATTTCCTTCTTAGAAATCTGCAAGGTTTTTAAAAAAATATGTGGCTTAAGGAAATTAAAGGCTTTTCTGTACATTCTTTTGTCTGTTATTTCGAATGTATAAACATACAGATTGAATGCCCATTTAAGGCAAAATTATAATTATATCTCTCATGAGATTTTCACATTATTTTTCTACCCAAGGGAGATACTGAGTATGAAAAGGAGCTACTGAAACTGAATGGAACCAATGTAAATGTTGTAGAGTATAAAAGTCCAAAAACAGCCAGCACAGTGGCTCACGTCTGTAATCCTAACACTTTGGGAGGATTGCTTGAGCCTGAAAGCTTGAGACTAGCTTGGGCAACATGGCAAAACTCTGTGTCTACAAAACAAAAAATTTTTAAATCAGCTGGGCATTATGGTGCACGCCTGTGGTCTCAGCCACCCAGGAGGCTGAGATGGGAGGATCACTTGAGCCCAGGAAGTCAAGGATATACAGTGAGCCACGTTGGTGTCACTGCACTCCAGCCTGGAACAGAATGAGACGCTGTATCAAAAAAAGAAAAAAAAAAAGTCTGTGAAAGGATTTTATCTGTTGAGTAAATAAGCATTAATTTGCAGTTAATTACTTTTGAAAATACTGAAGTTAACATGTAATAATGCATACTTAAAACTCTGTCTCTTTAGTTTGGCTTGATGAAATAGTACATAGTAAATTATGTCCTTGTTTAAATTCTGAGTCTGCTACAAATCAACTGGATAATCTTGGACAAATTACTAAACCTTTCTGCACCTCGGTTTTTTTCTGTAAATAGGACTTTTTTGATTATTAATATATGTAAAGTATTTAACACAGTGCAAGTGACCTATAATTATAAGCTATTAGTAGTAGTTTTATGCTCACAGAAGAATCGAGCATGGCTATTGAATGAAAGAATGGTTTGAAAATATGATTACTCTCATTTATGCAATCAAAAATAGCACACACTTGCAAATCAGTCACTTTATGAAAGTAATCGTTAGGGAATACCGTCTTTACTCAAAATAATTTTGGAACTCCTTTCTTGAAATTGCCTTAAAACTACTTTATAAGCCACTTAAAATACTACCTCACCATCACCTTTTAAAATATTACTCATTTTTCAAGGTTAAGATCAAAGATACCTCTCGTTTAAAAGAGTTTTCTGATTCCCTAGTGTGAAATGCTCTCTTCCTCCACTGAACATTTAGAATGCTTTGTCTGTAACCCCCTCCTTTACTTTCTGTGTATTAGAGTTTTATCTGCTCTTGTCTTCTCAATTCTAACTGCAAGGTCTAAGAAACATATTTCACTCATTTGTGGATCCCAAGGGTCTCAGTTATTTTTAATTAATATTTTTTGCTCAAAGTTTGTTTTATTGATTATTAATGAGGCTATTTGGATCTGAATGAAGCCACATTGGATTCTTCTGACAGCCAAGGAACAATCCTGGGTAATGGGTTCAATTTCAGCCCACTTTTTCTATTTTTGAAAGAGTGGCCGTAGGTTTAGGTAAAGCGCATAAGTTTTAACATCAGGCCAATGGCATGCATCAGACCATTCCATTTGCATAAAATTTTAGAAAAGACAAAACTGTAGGGATAGAAATCAAATCAAAGGCTACTTGGGGGGATAGGAAAGGATTGACTTCAAAGGGACATGAAGGAATTTTGAAGGAGATAGAATGTTCTAGATCATGATAGTTGAGATGGCAGTTATCATACCATATACGTATGTCAAAACTCACCAAATTTGCAATTTTTATATGCAAATTCGAGTTAAAAAATAGCAGATTTTAAAATATTGAGCCAGTTAAAAACTTCAGGGAAAAGGAAAGTGAAAGTCTAGGCCAAAGTGGGAGAAAGGAATCAAGCAGGAAAAACTCACTAAGTGGGTCTTTGCCTAAAGAAAACAAAAGGTAGGAGAGAGAGAAATCTATGAAAAGTTAGAAGAGCTTTTCTGAATTCCACCTCATTCTCAAAGTTCAGAAAAATAAATTCACATAAAACAAGAAACCTACTAGGTGTGGAAATTTGTTCTGGATGGTAAAAGAATAAAGGAGAAAATACATAATATTAAATGAACAAATACTATATTTTGTGCATATTAGTAATTTAAGTTCAACAAAACAGCATGCCCAAGCCAATCACTTAAGAGCAGTTAAAATGAAAAGTAGCACAGCCAGATGGAATTATTGAAAATTATGATGTGCAAAGGAAATACCAGAATGAACTTCCAGGGCAGGTGTGTTCAGAGCCAGATATTGGAAGAAGTAATTGATCACATTGGTGGGAACAATATTCCAGATGAGAAAGAATGTCATGAGCAAAGACCTAGAATCAGGAAATAGTAAGCATGAGAAAATGTTACCAACTTTCCTATTACTGTATATGTCTTAGCATAATGTTGAAATGACACCTGAGGTCTAACACAAGTCACTATTCTTCCCAGAAAACTTCTCTGTCAGCTTATCCCAAATTGAATGCTCCAACTTCACAGAAATCCTTCACTCTGTGCCTCACAAATTAGCATCCTGATTTGTTTCCCAACTATTTAATGTGTTCAATTACACTATTTCTGGTGCGGGAATCATGCATTCATCCCTCTTCTACTCCCAAAAGCTGTAGTACATTCTTGGGCATATAGTAAGCAGGAAATAAGTCAAAATTTTGATTTACTAATAAAATTTAAAACTTACCTTTGAAATAAGTAACAACATGTTATTCCTTCAGTAAAAACATTTCCCCTTCAAGCAGAGACATATTTAATACAAAGTAAAACACCAGAATGCCATTGCTGTGTACTTTTCCTCTATAAAGAATAATTCTCCTCTCCCTCTCCAACTTCATCTCCCTTTCCCTCTCCTTCTTTCCCTTTCCCCACCAAGGACTTACATTGCTGGATACTCTGTCAAGGGACTAGAAATCCACTGGAGCTTGTTTAATGGTTGAAGATATTTTCCTAGTACCAGACTGGAATATGTGAACATCAAGAGTAAGTACATCGTTTGTATACATATGAGGATGGGAGGAAAATTTGGGGTTGATCCAAAAATGAAAGATTTGGACCTTTCTGCCCTTCTTCCCTCTGCTAATCTCCCTTGAAGGGACAAAGTGCATTTGTGAAGTGGATTCAGTTGAACTGTAAGCCCTGTTGTGGCACCCACAGGTGGCTGCAAAATAAACACTCTTCTATGTTTAGTGGTCACTGATTGCTATCCTTCTAGGGCTTTATGAGTTTAACTTTCTTTAACCTTGAAATCCATGGAGGAAATGTGTGCCCAAGAGAGTCTAACTACTGCTAACCTCGTTATTTTTGATGTTTCTGTTTGATCTGGTTTTCCTTTTTTATCATTATTTATTCCCATTTACTTGATAACTAGTTTTAAAGACCTATTGGAAGAACTTGGAACAACTTTTAATGATGCTGCTCTTTGGAGTCATTTTATTATAAGAAACTACTGATTTATTCCTTTGACTTAGAACAATTATACTGCAATTTAATAGGCTTATTCTACTCCTGTATTTCCTTACTTCTGACTTAGTCATTTCCATTGCCAAATAGTTTGCCAGGGTTTAGTTGTCAGTCATCATAGGAGGAACACACAGAGATATTTTTCTCAATAAGGAATGTTCTACATCTCACATTTATTCTAGGGTAATCTGGGCTCTCTGTTGTGTTCAGAGTTTAACCACTCATTATTACAATCTATGCCCACAAATACAATTAGTAACTGGTATTTTGAGAACTCCATAAAAATGCAAATCATAGGTTCACATCTGCTCTAAATTTAAAAAAAAAAAACACGTGTTTTTCTTTATTATAGCCCTTTCTTTGGGAACTCTGATACAAGATTATTAGTCATCATTTGATATTTTATTCTACTCAGCATTGGTCCCCACCCAGATCATCTGAAAATTACAGCCAATATCCAATATCAGTATATATAAAAATGGCCCTTTGATAAATATTTTTATATCTTTTTAAAAATTTTCATCTGCCTTCGTATAATGAGAAGAGGCCGAATGACTTATTTGCTTCAGTTTGCTACTGCAGCTGCTTCCAAGCAATTCAGATGCACATTGTCTTTCTTATATTCAAATCTGGGGCATGTAAAATGGTTTCTGCTCTCCCCCTCTTCAATTTTTTTCATCTTTCATGTATGAATACCTGCAGTGGTTAACCAATCAAGCAAGCAAATTAAAAAAAAAAGAAGAAGAATTAAAAAGCCAGTTGAATTTAGTTAACTGGCCCTATATTTTGAAAATAAGTTAATAAGTGGATAAGAAAGTATATATTGACCCTTTAAATTCAATCATTTGGGCAAACCTTTACAGTCCTTTGTATATAAAACGATTATGTGTGTTAAATCACAAATTGAGCATGAAGAGTGTCAGAAGACTCTGAAAAAAAAAAACACCTAAAAACAATGATTCCCTGAGATCCAGGAATTTAAAGATATTTAGGAATAGAGAAAGAAGAAAAATCAAGAAATTCCACTGAATCTAAAAGAAATGTACCCTTGCAGTATACTATATCTTGAAATACTTTTTTATCTTCTCTTTTTTTTCAGCTTTTATTTTTGGATCCAGGGGCACATGTGCAGGTTTGTTACGTGAGTGTATTGCATGATGCTGAGGTTTGGAGTATGAATGGTCCTGCCACCCATTTACTGAGTATAGTGCCCAAAAGTTAGTTTTTCAGCACTTTCTTCCCTCCCTCCCTTTCCGCTGTAGCAGTCCTCAATATTTGATAGTGGATATATTTTTCCATACATTCTGGGTGGGGATTAATAGTGAGTAAAGTAAAATATCCCCAAATGATGACTAATAGTCTTGTATGAAAGTCACCAAGAGGGATATAATAAAGAAAAACATCTTTCTTTTGACGTAAAAACAGATTTGAATCTGTCATTTATATTTTTATGAAGTCTTCAAAATGCCATTTATTAATTGTGGGAGTAGATTGTAACAATGAATTGTTTAACTCTGAACACAACAGAGAACCCAGATTACCATAGACTAAATGTGAGATGTAGAACATTCTCTATTGAGAAAAATATCTCTGTGTGTTCTTCCTGTGATCACTGGCAAATAAACCTTGGTAAGCCACTTGGTAATAGGAATGATTAAGACAGAGTAATAAAATATAGGAGTAGAATAACCTTATTATACCATAATTTATCTATTGTTGCATATTTATGTCCATAAATACCCAATGTTTACCTCCCAGTTACAAGTGAGAATATGCAGTATTTGGTTTTCTGTTTCTGCATTAATTTGCTTAGCGTAATGGCTTCCAGCAGCATCCATGTTGCTGAAAAGGACATGATTTCATTCTTGCTTATGGCTGCATAGTGTTTTCATGGTTTATATGTACCACATTTTCTTTATTCAGTCCACTGTTGATGGCCACCTAGGCTGATTCCATGTTTTTGCTACTGTGAATACTGCCGCAATAAAAATGCAAGTGTGTGTGTTTTGGTTTGGTTTGGTTTTCGTTTTTATGGAAGAATGATTTGTTTTATTTTGAATATATACCCAGAAATGGGATTCCTGGGTTGAATGATAGTTCTGTTTTAAGATCTTTCAGAAATTTCCAAACTACTTTCCACAGTAGCTAAACTAATTTACTTTCCCATCAATCATGTATAAGCATTCCCTTTTCTCCACAGTCTTGCCAACATCTGCTGTTTTTGATTTTTTAGTAATAGCCATTCTGACCGGAGTGAGATGATATCTCATTGTGGTTTTAATTTGCATTTCTCTGATGATTAATGATGTGAAACGTTTTTTCATATGTTTATTGGCCACTTGTATGTCTTCCTTTGAGAAGTGTCTGTTCGTGTTTTTTGCTTATTTTTAATAGGGTTATTTGTTTTTTGCTTGTTCAAAAGCAAATTGAATCTTCCTGATTCAATTCAAAAAAACTGAATTTTCCTGATTCAATTCTATTAATTTCCTTATAGATTCTGGATCTTAGACTTTGTCAGATGTATAGTTTGTAAATATTTTCTCTCATTCTGTAGATTATTTATTTACTCTGGTGATAGTTTCTTGCTATGCAGAAACTCTTTAGTTTAACTAGGTCCCATTTGTCGATTTTTTGGTTTTTGGCAATTGTTTTCGAGGACTTAGTCATAAATTCTTTCCCAAGGCAAATGTCCAGAATGATATCTCCTATGTTTTCTTCTAAGATTCTTGTATTTTGAGGTGTAACATTTAAATATTTAATCCACGTTGAGTTGATTTTCGCATATGGTGGAAGGAAAGAGTCCAGTTTCATTCTTCTGCATATGGCTAGCCTGCTATCTATCCCAGCAGGGAGTTCTTTCCCCATTGCTTATTTTTTTGACTTTGTCAAAGATTAGATGGCTACAGGAATACAACTTTATTTCTGTGTTCTCTATTCTGTTCCATTTGTTTATGTGTCTATTTTTGTACAGTACAGTCTAATTATTGTACCCTTATATTATAATTTGAAATTTGGTAATGTGATGGCCTTCAGCTTTATTATTTTTGCTTATAATACATTTGACTGTTTGGGTTCTTTTTTAGTTCTATATGAATTTTAGAATTCTGTGAAAAACAATATTGGTTGTTTGATAGAAATAGTGTTGAATCTACAGATTTGGGCAGCGTGACCATTTTAATGATATTAATTCTTCCAATCCAAAGCATGGAATGTTTTTCCATTTATGTTTTTCCATTTATTTATGTCATCTATTATTTATTTCAGCAGTGTTTTGTAGTTCTCCTTGTAGAGATCTTTTACTTCCTTACTTAGATATATTTATTCCTAAGTATTTTATTTGTTTGTGTGTGGCTATTGCAAATGGGATTGCAATCTTGATTTTGCTCTCAGCTTAAATGCTATTGGGGTACAGAAATGCTACCGACTTTTGTACATTGATTTTTGTCTCCTGAAACTTTACTGAAGTAAAGTTTATTAGTTCTGGGAGTCTTTTAGTGTAGTCTTTAGGGTTTTCTAGATATGAATCATATCATCCATGAAGACAGATAGTTTGACTTCTTTTTTTCCCCTTTGGATATCTTTTCTTTCTCCTACATGATTGCTCTGGCTAACACTTCCAGTGGTGTGTTGAGCAGGAGTGGTAAGTGTAGGCATCCTTGTCTCATTTCAGTTCTCAAGGGTAATGCTTTCAGTTTTTGCCTATTCAGTATAATGTCAGCTATGGGTTTGCCATAGTAAAATCTTACTCTTTTAAATTATGTTCCTTTGATGCCTAGTTTCTTGATGATTTTTATGATAAAGGGATGTTGGAGTTTATGGAAAGTTTTTTCCATGTAGCTTGAGATGATCATGTCATTTTTGTTTTCAATTCTGTTTATGTGGTGGATTGCATTTATTGATTTACATATGTTGAGCCAAACTTGCATCCCAGGAATGAAGCCTTGTGATCATGGTGAATTAAATTTTTGATGTGCTGTTGAATTTGATTTACTAGTATTTTGCTGAGGATTTTTGCACCTACATTCATCAAGGATATTGGCCTGTAGTTTTCTTTTTCATTGTGTCTTTGCCAGGTTTTGATGTCAGGGTAATGCTAGCTTAATAGAATGAGTAGGAAAGGAGTCCCTCCTCCTCAATTTTTTCAAATAGTTTTAGTAGAGTTTATGCCAGCTTTTCTTTGTACATCTGGTAGAACTCAGTTGTGAATACATCTGGTTGGTAGGTTTTTCATTACTGGTTAAATTTTGGAATTCAATATTGGTCGTTTTAAGGTTTTGATTTCTTCCTGATTCAATCTTGGGAGATTGAGATCTTGTGTTTCCAGCGATTTATCTATTTCCTCTACATTTTCTAGTTTGTGTACACAGAGGTGTTTATAGTAGTCTCTGAAGATCTTTTGTATTTCTGTGAGATTGGTTGTAATGTCACATTTGTCATTTCTAATTGTGCCTATTTGGATCTTTTATGTTTTTTTCTCTGTTAATCTAGTAGCAATCTTTCAATTTTATTTATCCTTTCTAAGAACTAACTTTCAGTTTCACTGATCCTTTGTATAGATTTTTGGGTCTCAATTTCATTCAGTTCTCCTCTAATTTAGTTATTTCTTTTCTCCTGCTAGCTTTGATATTGGTTTGTTCTTGTGATAAATGATATATTTAATGTTTTAGACACATGGCATTACACAAGTCAGCCACCTACCAACTTAAGGCACAGTGTGAAAGCCAGAAAGTCACTATGAACACACATAGAGATGACGTCTCTTGTAGCTGGAAAGCAAACTGTGCTGAAAAGCAGACCCAGGATTTGATTGTGAGAGAAGCAGATTTACTCCTGAATTGCCCCATTCTGGGTCAAAATTTCTCTCCTTCTATGGACTTGTGAAGTGAGATAACCAGTTATCTACCTCCAAAATATAATGGTGGAACAGGCATGGAATAACAGTTATAAACAATTCTATCCCAGAAGAGAGAAAATAAAAGGAAGAAAAGAGTTAAGAGTTGCTTGTCCCAAGCAATTTTGAAATCTAGCAAGGTAAAATCCATTAGGTTTCAAGGTCTGGGAATAATCCTCTGTGACTGGAGGCTCCAATTCCTGTAGCTCAAGTTTCTACTCTCTGGGCCTGTGGCTCTGTCCTTGAAGAGCAACTGAGTAATTCTATCAACCAGTTTCTTGCCACCTTTCAAGGCTAAAGTATGCATTCACCTAGCTGCTGAGAGTATTTTTATCCAGCATGCATAAAGGACATTTCCAAGTTAATAAGATAAAACAACTAAAATAAACAGATGCTTTGAGCAGATTCTTCTTCATAACAAACAAACAAGGATTGATGATTGACCAACAATTACATGAACAGAGGCACAATATTATTGGTCTTCAGAGAAATACAAATTAAAACCACATGAGATACTACATACATACTAGAATGCCCAAAACTTAAAAAGTTCACTTGCATGTGTTGGTAAGGGCCCAGAGCATCTGGAACTCTCCAAATTGCTGGTGAGAGTGCAAAATGGAGCAACCATTTTGGAGATATATCTGGTAGTGTCTTGTAAAGTTAAATAAATGCTTACTGTGTGATTCAGTGATTCGACTTCTAGGCATTTACACAAGTAAAATGAAAATATATTTCTACAAAAAGTCTCAGGTAAAATACTCATAGCAACTATTTTTATTTACAACTGTCAAAAACTGGAAACAACCCAACTGTTAATCAAAGGAGAATGAATGACTTTGGCTTATTTACATATAGTGTATATATACAGTGAAATAATACACAACAAAAAGGAATAAACTTCTGAACACATAGCAACATGGGCCAATCTTAAGAACATTATGTTAAGCAAAAGAAAGCAGACATAAAGGAATACCTCTTGATTATTATTTACATGAAGCTCAAAAATATGCAAAACTAATGTAGGGTGATAGAAATCTAAGTAGTGATTGCCTCTGATGAAATGTTGGTTGACTTAAGGGGAACCCAGGGGAATTTTCTAGATTTTTTTTTAATCTTCAGCTTTTAAGTTCAGCAGTGGTACATGTGCAGGATGTGCAGGTTTGTTACACAGGTAAAAGTGTGCCATGGTGATTTGCTGCACAGATCATCCCATCGCTAGGTATTAAGCCCAGCATCCATTAAGCTATTCTTCTTGATGCTGTCCCTCCTTCCTTCACCTGCCCCCAACACAGGTCCCAGTTTGTTTGTTCCCCCGTGTGTCCATGTGTTCTCATCATTCAGCTCCCACTTTTAAGTGCGAACATGTGGTGTTTGGTTTTCTATTGCTGTGTTAGTTTGCTGAAGATAATGGCTTCCAGCTCCATCCATGTCCCTGCAAAGGGCAAAATCTCATCCCTTTTTATGGCTGCTAGTGGGAATTTTCTAGACTAATGGAAATATTCTAAATTCTGATATAGGCCATCATTACATAAGCATGAAATTTGCCAAAATTTATTAGTAGTACACTTTAGGTTTGTGTATTTAATTTTATGTAAATGACCCTTAATAAAGCTATGTAGATATAAAAAGGAAGTAGAAATGATTGATGACCATATATTTTGTATTTTAAGCTATTTACTGATCATCTTTACACAGATTAATATTCTACTGCCATCCAGTATTAATTTGAGAACTTAAACAAAATGATCAACTCTCACAGAAGAATGGAGAGTTAATGAAGAGAATTAATCATAGTTTTGATGGAAAAAAAATCCCCCAAAAGCTCCATTTTGTAAGGTGTGTTGCAAAATACCCTCTATGTCAAAATGTTCTCTACTTTAGTGACTGATTTGCTTGGCAGTTTTGTTGCTCTTTCGGCAGACCTCAGCTCTGTTGTTTCTGACAGACTGTGAGAGTGCGGCACAATGGTCCAGAGGTTGGGCTCTAAAGTGAGGTCACTCTGGTTCTACCCCCTGCTAACTATGAGATCTTGGGCAAGAAAGTAAAATTCTTAAACTTTAACCCTGTAATACTCGGTTTTCACTTCCAAAAACTGATGGTTCTTCATGGGACCGTATAGGTGTTTCAGCAATATAATGCATGAGAAGTGCTTAATAGTCTTAATAGTCAAAATGTGGTAGCTAGTAATAATGGTAGAAGTTGAATATTTCCTATCAGTTGAATAATAATAGTCCTCCACTGTTCCAATATAAAGACCTAAAATCAACATACTGCTCTTCTAGGGTCTTCTGGAGCAGGGGTTCTCTGAATTTAATGGTGGCTTTTTAATAAAGAAGTATCCTCCTGGTAGCATTTATTTAAAATCATTCACTCGCAAGATTTATTTTTCAGTAATTTTATGTGAATCACTGTATTACTGCACAGAATCATGGTTCTTAAAATCTGTTGTGTGTCCAAGAAGCAGCTTCTCCGCTCCTTCTGGAATCTCCCATTGCCAAGTGTGGGGGCTCCAAACCACATTTCCCTTCTGCATTGCCCTAGCAGAGGCTTTCCATGAGGGCTCTGCCCCCTGCAGACCTCTGCCTGGACTTCCAGGCATTTCCATATGTCCTCTGAAATCTAGGTGGAGGTTCCCAAACCTCAATTCTTGACTTCTGTGCACCTGCAGGCCCAACACCCTGTGGGGCTTGCACCCTCTGAAGCAATGGCCTGAGCTGTACCTTGGCCCCTTTTAGCTACGGCTGGAGCTGAAGCAGCTGAGACGCAGGACATCATGTCCCAAGGCTAATTAGA
This sequence comes from Ateles fusciceps, assembly GCA_036589455.1. Classification (NCBI taxonomy): domain Eukaryota; kingdom Metazoa; phylum Chordata; class Mammalia; order Primates; family Atelidae; genus Ateles; species Ateles fusciceps. The sequence continues at coordinate 75,189 of JAZHEH010002939.1, forward strand.
GCAGGAGGGCCAGAGATGCTGTCCAGGAAACCATTTTTTCCTCCCAGGCCTCCTGGTCTGTAATAGGGGAGCTGCTGGCATGGTCTCTGACTACCCTGGAGACATTTTTCCCATTGTCTTGGTGATTAACATTCAGCTCTTCATTATTTATGCAGATTTCTACAGCAGGCTTGAATTTCTCCATAGAAAAAATATATTTTTTTCCTACTGCATCATCAGTCTGCAAATTTTCCAAACTTTTGTACTCTGCCTCCCCTGGAACACTTTGCCACTTAGAAATTTCTTCTGCCAGATACCTTAAATCATCTCTCTCAAGTTCAAAGTTCCACAGATCTCTAGCACCGGGACAAAATGTCACCAGTCTCTTTGCATAGCAAGAGTGATCTTTACTCCAGTTCCCAAGAAGTTCCTCATCTTCATCTGAGACCACCTCATCCTGGTCTTTATTGTCCATATCACTATCAGCATTTTGGTCAAAGCCATTCAACAAGTCTCTAGCAAGTTCCAAACTTTCCCACATATTCCTGTCTTCTTCTGAGCCCTTCAAACTGTTCTAATCTCTGCCTGTTACCCAGTTCCAAAGTGACTTCCACATTTTCAGGTGTCCTTATAGCAGCACTCTGTGGAACCAATTTGCTGTATTAATCCATTCTCATGGTGCTATAAGGACATATCTGAGACTGGGTAATTTATAAAGGAAAGAGGTTTAATTGACTCAGTTATGCATGGCTGGAGAGGTCTCAGGAAACTTACTATGGCAGAAGAGGAAACAAATATGTCCTACTTCACAAAGTGGCAGGAGAGAGTACAGGTGCTCAGTGAAGGGGGACACCTCTTATAAAACCATCAGATAGTGAGAACTAACTCACTATCATGAGAACAAGATGCAGGAAACCACCCCCATGATTCATTTATCTCTACTTGGTCCATCTCACGACACGTGGAGATTATGGGAACAATTCAAGATGAGATTCGGGTGGGGGCACAGCCATATCATTTCAAAATCTAAATAAAAAGTTTTTTCTACAACAAAGGGTAAGAAAAATGACATTTCAAAACAACCACAGAACTGTCTATTCTGATTCCTTCATGTTGAAATGACATTTTCTTCAAATATTTTTAAAGAAAACTATTGATATGAGTTTTGATAAATGATTTGAGATAAGATACATCCTTAACAAGGATTTTTCTAAATTATGGTTATTTTTCTTCTCAAAGATAACTGAGGCTTTTGAGTTTCCACAGGATTAATCTCTCATTCGTGACTTTCAATAAAACCATACAGATGAACAGGGAATGCAAATCATTCATAGCCCTTATGCCTACCACACAATTAGAATGCAGAAAATACTGCAGAATTCTTCAATTTACAGAAAAGTAGGGAATTAAACATGAGAGACCAACAGAGTGTGCCCTGGAGTCCACAACTGAATTAAGATACAGCCAGGATTGCACAGTCTGGAAGCAAATGCGGCAGGATTGGTGTTGCATTCGCGCTGCTGTATGGCACCATCAAAGAGGACACACCCAGGAGATTGACCTTATCTCCCTCAAAAAGAATTACTGAGAGTTTGCATGAGACCTGCTGGATTAAAACACCTGCTACCTGGGATGTTCAAATAAAAGGAGTTAAAAAGTGGGCAGAACTAGAGGGGGCACCCTTCGGAAGTGGCCACATTTATGGGAAAGAGAGTAGTCTTTAATGGGGAAGGTATCCCTTGCAGGTTTGTGTGAAAAGAAATCAGCTGATGATAAGGGCCTTGATAAAATAAAATAGTATCAAAGAACCAAGAGAAAAGAGATTATCTCCCCCATCCCAAACACCAAAATGGGCACTATTTAGTAAAGAAACTGCCTCTTACTGATGCAACAGAACAGAACACTCTCATCCCCACTTACCACCCATATAAGATTTTTTACTCTTGATAGTACAGGAAAATGCAACACATGTAATCAAGAGCAAGAAGAAGAATCTTGCGTATCTCTCCCCACCACCACACAAAAAAAACAGAATATAAAAACTAAAACTTTATAAAAAGAAATACTTTAAAAAATAATAAAAGGCCAAGGAACATAAAAAATACTAAAACACAGTACTCCAACACAAATTAAATATGGTAATTCAAGATCTAATAGATATAAAAAAACATACCTTTTAAATGCAAAAATTGATGATAAAAATAAATAAACAAGATGTGCAGGTAATGTGGAACCTAGCAGCCTGCTGAGGCCCGTGGTGTATGGCAGCCTATGGGCCCAAAGCTGCTTCTTTACTCAGTGTCCTTGTTCATGCTGAGAAGACCACATCTACCTTCACCCTGTTTGGATCTTCCTTGACCTCACCTTTGCCCATCATGACCCACAGTCCCATTAAGGCTTCTGGCCAGCAGCCAGCGTGGCTCTGGCTTCCAGGCCTGAATAGGCTCATCAATCGCACTTATGTCCTTTTTGCTGAGGCTTTTTGAACACACTCCCTGAAAATCCAAAAGATTGCTCTGTTAAAACTGACATAGGAAACAAATATGTCCTACTTCACAAAGTGGCAGGAGAGAGTACAGGTGCTCAGTGAATGGGGACACCTCTTATAAAACCATCAGATAGTGAGAACTAACTCACTATCATGAGAATCCAAAAGAAATGGAAGCAATTTATGCATTATCTGCTTCAGAGAAACTAGACTAAAATGGTTCCTACCTTCCAGAAAGACTAAGCAAAGATGTTGTCAGATTTTATTCTAGGGATGTTTTACTTCCTTTGCAGTCATTGTGTCTCCACCATTCTTAAGCATCCAGTCATTTGTAGAAAGCTTTATTTATATAACACAAAACTACTAGAATCACATGAACATGTTTTGGCAAATATTGAAGAAGACAAATCTTATTTATGGAAGTTATAACTTTATTTATTTATTTTTCAGCAATTTTTAAATTTTTAAATGTTTTTATCCCCATAGGTTATTGGGGAACAGATGGTGTTTGATTAGATAAGTTTTTTAGTGGTGGTCTGTGCAATCACCCAAGCAGTATACACTGCATCCAATTTGTAGTCTTTTATTACTCACCTCCTCCCTCTCAGTCCCCAAAGTCCACTGTGTCATTATTCTGCCTTTGCATTTTCATAGCTTAGCTCCCACTTATGAGTGAGAACATACAATATTTGGTTTTTCATTCCTGAGTTACTTCACTTAGAATAATAGTCTCCAATCCCATCCAGGTCACAGCAAATGCATTTAATTTATGTCTGAGTAGTATTCCATTATATATATATATATATATCACAGTATGTATATATATATATAGTACATATATATATGTACTGTGATTTACACAGTTTCTTTATCCACTGGTTGATTGGTGGGCATTTGGGTTGGTTCCATGTTTTTGCAGTTGTGAATTATGCTGCTATAAACATGTGTGAGCCAAGTATCTTTTTCATATGATGACTTCTTTTCCTCTGGTAGATACCCAGTAGTGGGATTGCTGGATCAAATGGTAGTTCTACTTTCAGTTCTTTAAGGAATCGCCACCCCGGTTTCCATAGTGGTTGTACTAGTCCACATTGCCACCAGCAGTGTAGAAGTGTTCCCCTGTTCACCTCATCCATGTCAACATCTATTATTTTTTGATTTTTTGATTATGGCCATTCTTGCAGGAGTACGGTGGTATTGCATTGTGGTTTTGATTTGCATTTCCCTGATTATTAGTGATGTTGAGCATTTTTGTATGTTTCTTGGCCATTTGTACATAGAAGTTATAACTTTTTAAATTCAGTGCCATGTGCTCTCCCCTGTTAGACTGATCCAGCAATACAAACAAATTCAAAATGCTGGAATAAAGGGTATTCAAAGAATGGCTTTTTTTTTAGATTATTAGAGTTGGTTTTAATCATTACATGGATATTCCAGCACTTTATTATTACACAGCTCTCAGTCTGAGGAAGAGCGTCAGATCCCAGGGTGAGGAGGTGACATCTCTGAGGCTAACTGGAACTGGCTGCAGACACCTATTAGCACCCAGAATTTTGGGATTGGGACCTCCCTCCCCACGGGCATTGCTCTCTCCTCCTGTTCTTAGGCCATGGCTATGGAAACCCAGCAGTGCAGCAGCATCAGGAATAAGGATAATGTAATTAATTTAAGAATATGAAATTGGAACATGATTCCATACTTTTCATCAGTCCTCTCGGGAGGATTCTGAAGAAGTGGCCTAAAGATAAGAATGAGCCCATCCATGTTGTAAAGTAAAATACTACTGGGATTCATAGTTTATTGGAATTTAATAAAAATTATTTCCAAAGAACGGGAATCCTGGGGTAGCGAGGCAATTAATTGACCAGTTCATCTTAAAAGATGGAATACTTGGAACACCTTAGCCATTGTTCAATGCCAAAATGTTTGGGTTTTTTTCAAATCTCATCTCGATGCTCTGGGATTACAGACAAACCGCAGTGACTGTTGTAGAAATTTTTCATTGTTTAATATGAGAAAGTGTTAGATTCATGATTATTTTATTCAGTAATTTATTAGATGATACTTATAGTTAAATATGTCAATTTTTTTTTTTCCTGTAGTCATTGGGCAAGGCAAAGAAGCTTCCAGATGTCCTTAATCCTGGAGGCACTCCTCCTCATAATGATAATATTGATGTTAATAATTCTGAATTTGAACAAAGCCCTGTGCCAAGGGATACTTCCATTGAAATCTCTCACTACCTGGCAAGGCTGGCAGTAGAGCCAGATGGTCTGGGTTTGAATCTCTGGCCACTCAGATAGCTGTGTGACCCTGTGTGAGTTATCTGACCTCTGTTTCCTTATGTGGAAATGGGCATAATAGTAGTGCCTGCCTCATAGGATCGAGGTGACAATAAAACGATATGTGAAATGACTAGAACAGGGCCTGGCTCATCATAAGAACTACATGGCCATTAACTATGGTCTTAGCAAGTTGCTGAGGCCTGGAGCAGGGAACACTGTGCTGGAGGTCACACAGCTCACGCAAGGACATGCAGCCTCAGACTCCAAGGCTCGGAATCTGCCTGTGTCGTGCTCTTAACTGTACACAGCTGGAACTAGGGGAGGCCTTTGCTGCCACTTCTGACATCTGCCTCCCTTACCCGCTGTCCCAGGGAGACAGAGAGACCATTATAAATATAGAAGAATAATAAATAGAATAAAAGTGACCAACAGTAAAAAAAAAAAAAAAAAATTTAAGGTTTTATCTTGTACCAAGAGTGGGATCCACACAAGAGGGCAGATACGATGTTATCCTTGGAAACCCTACAGGGGACAGTTTTTCCAGGGCAGTTTTTTTTTTCCTAAGGCAATCTCATCTTTTAATACATTCCTCCTCCCAACCTATACTGCCCCCCCCCTCAGTGGCCCTTATTCCAGCACATTCTGGCTCAGGGCCTTTGCATGTGCTGGTGCCTCAAGCTGCAAGTCCTTCCTCGGCCACCCCCATTGCTCCTGCTCACCACTTGGGGTGTGACCTGGGCAGTGTGGCCCTCAATTCAAATCACACCTCCCACCTCCTGCTGGATTTCCCACACAGCAGTTAATCTTCAGCATACTATATATATATTTTCCTTATCTTGTAAACTCCGTCTCCCTGACCTAGAACTCAATTCCTGGAAGGCAGGGCCCTCTGTCTCTTTTGTTCAGTGTGGACTCCCCAGCACCTACAGGAAGTGCTCAATTACTCTTTGCTGAGAATGAAAGTGACGAAGGATCTCAAAGGGTGCCCAGGGTGGGATCCAGAGTACCCCATTCTCTTGGCTTTATCGTGATGAAAGGGTAGGGGCTGGGGAGTTAAGCAGTTTTTTTTTTTTGGAAATGAATTTTTTTTTATTGTCAAAAGTAACCATAGACATTTAAAAAGTAGTGATGTATACAGATGCATTGCTTAAGTCTACTGACAGTATTTGTTGCACTTGAGAATTATAGACCACCCACAATAATTCCACAGATTAATCTGCTTTAAGTGTTACTTACAGGGTACACTGTTCCAATGGTAATATTAATATTCAACAACCAACAGTTAAGTAGATGAGGGGAAAAATATCAATCACACTGAAAGTTCAACATCTGATAATGTAACACAGAAAGAAGTTTTCTCAAGGATGAAGAATGAATCTTACCTGACACACATTAGACAATGAACAAGTTCACTTCTTAAAATCCTGATTTATTTTAAACTAGTGCTTAGATATGACTGTGGTCAAGTTTGGCAGACAGGTTTAAATGTCAAATCCAACACTAGAGACAATACAATTTATTTCAGTTAAGGAACATAGACTTTGGCATCAAATAATGATGTCTTTTTCATTCCTGCATGGCATGGATGCCTCTATTTGCATGACTTCTGAGTATGAAGTAATAATGTATTAATTTTCAACAACTGATCTTTCCAAAAAATACAAAGAAACAGCAAAATGGTGGTATTAAAACTGACTCACCACTGTCCTCTGTTTGTTGGGCAGGAAGACTCTAACGATAGGTTTTTGTGGTGACTTGGGGTTGCTCTGTGCTACATCTGTGGGATTTTGAAAAACTAAAGGAGATGAAGGTAGCACTGAAAGGCTAGAAGAGGAAGAAGATGTAATGGTGTCCATTGATGCAGAGCTAGAAACAGAAACATCAGTTCCGTTCCCCAGAGATTCCAATACCTGTTGTTCTCGTTGTTGCAGTGCTTCTAGCTTGCTGGTGTATTATTCATATGCCTCAAGATATATTGATGGTGGATTATGCTCCCCACCAAATTTGTCCAATAGGGCCTCTATATGTTCCTGTGTCAACTTAATCATTTGTTTGATATTCCACACCTCCTCAGGAATGGCAGGGTCCGCGACTCGAAGAGGCCGCAGCGCCGGCGCTGGCCTCGGGCTCCATGTCCCGGTTGAACTACCAATATTGTGTCACATGGGTAAAGAGCATGTAAATTGCTGTTTACAGTGCGGAAGCCAAAGTTGAGCATAAAATGATCCCTGCTTCTAGAGCTGACAGAGAACAGAATTCTGTGATGCTGGCCAACAACGGTTATAGAAAACTGTGACACTCCATGAATCTGAAGTTTATTGTTCAAAAAATACCACATACAACACATGGCTTCATTTTCTCACCATATGGTCCTGGAGAGTCTAGAACACCTTCATGGTTTTAAAAATAATTAATAACAGGTTTAAACAGGAAATATTGAGGTTGTTTTTGAGCCTATCACATTGCTTCTTACTCTGGAATTTGAAGCAAATAAATTGCACTGTTTTACAAACAATGTTAGAAACAACAAAATTTCCAAAGACAGTGATAAAAAGATACTGCAGAACACCATCTTTTAAATTATAGGATTTCTTTTTGTGGAAGACGGTGTGGCGATTCCTCAAGGACCTAGAAATAGAAATTCCATTTGACACAGCAATCCCATTACTGGGTATATATCCAAAAGACTATAAATCGTTCTACTATAAGGACACATGCACACGAATGTTCATTGCAGCACAGTTTACAATAGCAAAGACCTGGAACCAACCCAAATGCCCATCGATGATAGACTGGACAGGGAAAATGTGGCACATATACACCATGGAATACTATGCAGCCATCAAAAACGATGAGTTCGTGTCCTTTGTAGGGGACATGGATGAACCTGGAAACCATCATTCTCAGCAAACTGACACAAGAACAGAAAATCAAACACCGCATGTTCTCACTCATAGGCGGGTGTTGAACAATGGGAACACATGGACACAGGGAGGGGAGTATCACACACTGGGGTCTGTCGGGGGGGAAAAAGGGGAGGGATAGTGGGGGGGTGGGGAGTTGGGGGAGGGACAGCATGGGGGAGAAATGCCAGATATAGGTGATGGGGAGGAAGGCAGCAAATCACACTGCCATGTGTGTACCTATGCAACAATCTTCCATGTTCTTCACATGTACCCCCAAACCTAAAATGCAATAAAAAAAAAAAAAAAAGGATTTCTTTTGATATAATCCACCAGCTTATCGGTGATCAGAATCTTGACATATCTTTAGGGGAAAATTGTCCATAAATTAGCTGTCTTTAACTGTGGTATTTAAGAACAAGATGATTCCAGTTGTTACTATACTGCATGGATCATTTCTTGATCCTTTATTGTTTTCACTTGTCTTAGACTGTCTTGGAATTACAGTCTTATAGATTGACACAGTAGTAAGAAAATCTTCATGGAATCGAAATATGAAGTGTAACTGATCTAGAAACAAAAATAGAATTTGTATACAAGACGCAAGTTTCATGAGAAAATGTAGGCAATAACCATACTGACATGTTTGGGGGCTGTAACGAGGAGAAAGAAATTTAAGAAGTACTCTGTGATTATTGAACTAATGAATGAAGAAGTGGTTATTAATCTCATTCTATCAGCCATTGCTTTACAAAATAATGTCATGGTTATGAGGTACAACTTGCCAATGTTTTATCAGCATGAAATCATGCCATTGATTATAAGGTACCTCAACCATGTAAGTTAGATAAATATTGCTGCATTTATCCAGTATTTTAGTAAGGTCACTTAAATTTGAATGATGGAAGTCTTTATTTTCTACAAGAGCTTATTTCCAAATACAACTGCATGCTTTCAAAAACTAGAGTCTGAAGCATGAAAATAAAAAAAACTATACTTTTCATGTAACAGGAAGAACTGCAGAACACCATCTTTTGGGTGGAAATAAAGTGAAGACTACCAGTGCTAGATGCACCACAAGTAATAGATTAAAATTAATTTTCTGGAAGAAAAAAACATTATGACAACAATATTCCACTGATAATTTGTGGTCAGTAACACTGAAGTGCAGGAATAACTTTGAAACAGTAAAGAAAATTATTAAAACCAATGAAATCAAAGAACAGAAACAAATAAAGGAGATTTTTGTGATAGAGAAGTTCCAAATGATATATTTTGAAGAATTAGCCACACAGTATGAATCCAAAGTAAATTAGCCTCATGATTAACGGGAAAATATTTTTAAATTACCATATATCCTCTTCCATGTCCATCAAGAAAATGATAATGGCATCTGGGTATGTTCCATATCAATATCTTTCCTAACATGAGATAAGGTTTTAGGATCTATGTGGGAACTGGGTCCCTGGAGAAGTCTGAAGCAAAGTATGTTGAAGCATAAATTAAGGCCTTGCAAATTTTTTAGCTAATTGCTTTATTCAGATTAATACACTGTTCTATTATCTGTTTGATAAATTTGGCTTCTATGTTAGATATTTAAAACAACTACAAGCTCATTTGTGAGAGTCTGTACAATGTTGTTAAGACACATTGATTTTCTTTTGGTAACAATATACATATCGATTTTTAAACAAATTTATGTGGTCAGAAACATCCCCCTAATTAGACTTTTCATTTAATTTCTGTAATTTGAACAAGACTCACATACATCTAGTTTTATTATATTTTTAAAATATATGTGTCGTTTTAGTACACAAATGTACTAAGGATCATAGGTCTCTGTTAATCACAATTATGGAAATTACGTATGTATTTTACATAGAAACTGGCAGATAGCAAGATAAGGCAGAATTTGGCAAATTTCACGATGCTTTTAAAACATTAACAGCTTTGCAACTCATTTGGAAGTTGTTTTAGAAAATTTTAAAAACCATGATTTTCTACATGGAAGTAATTTTTCAGATTAAATTTATTTCACATGAGGCAACATACAGATTGCAAGCTTTATTAAAGTAAGTTTACTTTTTGAAAAACTACAACAAAGAATGGGTTAATATAGTTTTGTGTTTTGTGTATTATTTGGGAATTTCAAGTAGAAATATTATAGAAAAAAGCAATAAAAATAGAAAAACATACTAAAGTTATTAACTACTTTAAGCAAAATGTATCCCTTTAGAGCATCTTGAAAAAAATTTCTAGTAATTTAACGCTAAAAAAGTTACACTAAACCGTCCTGCTTGTGTATTAAAGATTATTAAAACATTGTGACATAAAGGTTGAATTTATAAAGTTAACAAGCCATTTAGCCTGAATCTATATAATGCTAAAATAAGCACATAAAGCGTAAAGGAAAAAGTCAGTTGTTCTGATATATAATTACGACATTTTATATTCTGCTATATAAAACATAATTATATATAAATACATACATTTTATATTTTGATATATAATTATGTTTTATATAGCTAATATAAAATATTTATTTTTAAATCTAGATACTTATCATTTTATAGAAAGACAAGCCTAATTGATCTAGAAGAGGCTTTTTTTCCCCTCAACTTGATTAAAACAAGGACCCCTTTTAAAGAAAAAGTTTCCAAGATTGCTAGTTGAGAAAAAATTATTTTATCATTATACTAGAGAATCTTTAGCCTTAAAGACCTTATAGAGATATAAATTAAAATACACTTAAAACACTTGAGGCCAGGAACTTGAAACCAACTCAGGCAACATAGCGAGATCCCATCTCTACAAAAAATAAAAATAAAAATAAATTAGCTGAACATGGTGGTTTATGCCTGTAGTCTCAGCTACCCTGAAGGCTGACATGGGAGGAGAGCTTGAGCCCAGGAGTTTGAGGCTGTATGTAGTGAGTTATGATCACACCACTACTCACCAGCCTGGGAGACAAAGCTAGAACCTGTCTGTAAAAATAATAATAATAAAGCCACCACACTTACAATTTCCAAAAGCACCAACTTATACAGCCATTGATATTCATATTAACAATATACTGAAATATCAAAATAAGACTATATCAGATACCAAATCCTTAAACTGGACTGTTTAAAACTGGTATTCTCCATTGTGAGCCCCTCACTCTTCAAGAATCCAAGAGGGTTACTTACATGAGGAGAAAATGATGTGTGGAGTAATTTCAGTCAGGTACAGCAGAGTCCCCCATGAGGAGAAAATGATGTGTGGAGTAATTTCAGTCAGGTACAGCAGAGTTCCCAAATGGCATATCAAAATCTATTAGGGATCAATCCCAAGCTAATTCAAAAATTGAATGTATTCCAAGATTTGCAGCAATTGAAATTGCATTTAAACCTATTTGCATATATCCCTTCCTACATTCAGTAATAATTATTTTAGTGCATAAAACTTTTTTCCTAATTTAGTTTTTTATTTATTTGAATAATGCCTTCCAATATCTGGAAAGTCTTACTTTCTATGATTCTTACTTTAAATGATTCTAAACAGCATAGTGCCTTCCTGCTTATCTTGTAATGTGTTTATTTACTTTGTTAATTAAAATATAATATTTGTACATATTTCTGTAGTACATATGACATTTTGATACCTGCATACAATGTGTAATGATCATGTTAGGGTAATTGGGATATCATCACCTCAAACATTTATTTTTTCTTTGGTTTGGAAACATTAAAATTATCCTTTCTAGCTATTTTGACATATATAATAAATTTTTATAAAATATATTTTTGACTGTAATATGAAACACTAGAACTTATTCCTTTTATCTAACCATATTTTTGTAACCCTTAATCAATTTCTCTTCATCCTCCTACACTGTTCTCTTCCCAGCCCTTGGCAACCACCATTCTTCTCTCTACCTCCATCAGATCCACTTTTTTAGCTCACATTTGTGGGTGAGAATGTGCAATATTTGTCTTTCTGTATTTCTGTGCCTGGGTTATTTCACTTAACATAATGATACCCATTTTCATCTATGTTGCTGCAAATGACAAGACTTCATTCTTTTTCTGACTTGATAATACAGAGACCACATTTTCTTTATCCATTTATTCACCAATGAACACTAAAGTTGATTCCATATATTGGCTATTATGAATGCTGCCATAATAAACATGAGAGTGCTTATATTTCTTCAGTACACTGATTTCCTTTCTTTTGGATATATATCAGTGAAATTGCTTGGTCATATGGTAGGTCTATTTTTAATATTTTAAGAACTTCCACACCGTTTTCCTAATGGGTGTACTACTTGACATTCCCACTAACAGGATATGAACATTCCCCTTCCTCCAAATCTTTGTTGGCATTTATTTTTGTCTTTTTGATAATGGCCATTCTAACTGAGGTAAAATTATATCTCACTGTGATTTGGATTTACATTTTCCTGATAATTATTGATGTTGAACATTTTTTCATATATATTTGGCCATCTGTACATCTTCTTCAGAAAAATGTCAGTTAAGGTCTTTTGCTCACTTTTAAATCAAAATATTTATTTATTTATTTATTTTATTGAGTTGTTTCAGTTCCTTATATATTCTAGTTATTAATCCATTGTTGGATGGATAATTTCCAAATACTTTTTCCCATTCTGTGGATTGTTGCTTCACTTTATTGATTGTTTCCTTTTCTGTGCAGAAGCTGTTTTGCTTGAGGTAATCCAATTTGTCTATTTTTGCTTTCGTTGCCTATGCTTTTGAGGTCTTACCCAAAAAATCTTTGTCCAGACCAATGTCCTGTACCATTTTCCCAATGTTCTCTTTTAGTAGCTTCATAGTTTCAGGTCTAATATTTAAGTCTTTAATCCATTTTGAGTTGATTTTTGCATATGGTGAAAGATGTAGAGCTAATTTTATTCTTCTGCATGTGGATATCCAGATTTCCTAGTACCATTTGTTAAAGAGAGTGTCCTTTCCCCAGTGCATGTTCTTGGTGCTTTTGTGAAAAATTAGTTGGCTGTAAGTGCACGGGTTTATTTCTGAGTTCTATATTTTCTTCTATTGGTTTATGGGCTTGTTTTTATGACAGCACCATACTGTTTTGGTTTCTATACCTGCATAGTATAATTCGAAATCAGGTAGTGGGATGTCTCCAGCCTTGTTCTTTTTGCTAAGATTGCTTTATTTCTTTGGGTTATTTTTTGTGGTTTCATATAAACTTTAAGTTTGTGTTTCTTATTTCTGTGAAGAAAGTTATTGATATTTTTATAGAAATTATACTAAATCTATAGATTGCTTTGAGTAGTACAGATATTTTAACAATACTAATTCTTCCAATATATGAGCATGGGATATCCACTTTGACTTGTTTCATCAGTGTTATACACTACAAGTTTTCCATGTAGAGATCTTTCACTTCTTTGGTTAAATTTATTCCTAGGTTGTTGCTTCTTTGTAGCTGTTGTAAGTGGGATGACTTTCTAATTTTTTTTCAGACTGATCACTGTTTGCGTATACAAACATTACTAATTTTTGTATTAGTTCTAAGGGATTTTTGGTGGAGTCTTTAGGTTTTTTTAGATATAAAATCATGTCATCTACACACAAGGATAATTTGATTTCTTCTTTTACATTTTGAATGTCTTTTATTTCTTTCTCTTAGCTAACTGCTTTGGCTAGGATTTCTAGTACCATGTTGAATAGAAGTGGTGAACTGGGCATCCTTGTCTTGTTCCAGATCTTAGTGGAAAGGCTTTCAATTTTTCCTCATTAGGGATGGTATTTGCTCTGAGTTTGTCATATATGGCTTTTACTGTATTGAGGTATGTTCCTTCTATACCCAGTTTGTTAAGAATTTTTATCATAAATATATGTTGATTTTTATTGAATGTTTTTTTCAGTATCTATTTAAATGGTCATAGGCGTTCTGTCCCTAATTTTGTTGACACAATATATCACATTTATTGATTCGCATATGTTGAACCATCCTTGCAACCCTGGATTAAGACCACCTGATCATGGTGAATGATTTTTTGATGCATTGTTGAATTCAGTTTGCTAGTATTTTGTTGAGGATTTTTGTACCCATGTTCATTAGGGATATTGGCCTGTAGTTTTCTTTTTGTTGTTGTCTCTTTAACTACTTTTGGTATCAAGATAATGCTAGCCTTGTAAAATGAGTTAGGAAGTATTCTCTGCTCTTCAATTTTTTGGAATAGTTTGAGTAGAATTGACGTTAGTTCTTCTTTAAATGTTTGGTTACTGCATAAAACTTTATCTATAGCATTCATCCACAAATGGCACATTTTCTGACCTCCCTTTTCATCTGATTATCAATTAAGCAATGTTTTGTTTACCATAAAAATTTTTTTATATTGACTATGCTGTAAATACTTACTTTTAAACTTATTTTGCTTTCATTTATGGTAAGTTTTGCTATGATAATAGGCATATATAATTGTTATCATTGTTGTCATTTAAAATTAGGCATTATTACATATTAATGGGCAAAAACTGGAAATATTGCCTTTGAGAACTGGACCAGACAAGAATGCTCATTCTCACCACTCTTATTCAACAGAGCACTGGCAGTGCTAGACAGAACAATCAGGGAAGAGAAAAAAAAAATAAAAGGCCTTTAAGTAGGAAAAGAAGAAGTTAAACTATGTTCACAGATGATATGATCCTGTAACTAAAAAACCCTAAGCGTCTGCCAAAAGGCTCTGGAAACTTATAAATGACTTCAGTAAAATTTCAGGATACAAAATCACTGTATAAAAATTTGTATAATTTCTATACACCAATAGCATTCAAGCTGAGAGCCAAATCAAGAATGCAATCTCATGTACAATACACACACACACACACACACACACACACACACACACACACACCTAGGAATACATCTAACCCAAGGAAGTGAAAGATCTATAAGGAGAACTACAAAATACTGCTGAAACAAATCATAGATGTCATAAATAAATGGAAAAGCATTCCATGCTCATAGATTGGAAGCATCAGTATCATCAAAATATTCACACTGCCCAAAGAAATCTATAGATTCAACACTACTCCTGTCACACTTCCAGCATCATTTTTTCACAGAACTAGAAAAAACTATTTTAAAATTCATATGGAATCTAACAAGAGTCTTACTAGCCAAAGCAATTCTAGGTGAAAAGAACAAAGCTGGCTAAAGAAAATGTGGTACAAATACACTACAGCCATAAAAATGGGATTATGTCCTTTATAGCAACATGGATGGAGATGGAGATTATTATCCTTAAAAAAAAAAAAAACAAAAAACACACAGGAACATAAAAAAAATATAGCATGGTCTCATTTATAAGTGGAAGCTAAACATTGAGTATGTATGGACACAAAGAAAGGAACAACAGACACTGTGACCTACCTGAGGATGGAGGGTGGAGGGTGGGAGGAGGGTGATGATTGAAAAACTGTCTATAGGATACTATGTTTATTACCTGGGTAATGAAACAAACTCCTGTGACACACAATTTATTTATATAACAAACCTGCGCATGTACCCCTGAACCTAAAATACAATTTTAGAAGTAAAAAGCTGAATAACTAATTGATTAATTTTTTAAAAGAAGAAAGCCAGAGGTATCACATTACCAACTTCAAACTGTACTACAAACCTACAGTAACCAAAATAGCATGGTACTATATAAAACTAACACATAGACCAATGGAACAAAATAGAGAATCCAGAGAGAAAAACCACACTCCTACAGCCATCTGATCTTCAACAAGGTCAACAAAACTAAACAATGGGAAAAGGACTCCCTATTCAACAAATGGTGCTGGGATAGCTGGCTAGCCATATGGAGAAGAATGAAACTGGATTCTTACCTTTTACCATATACACAAATTAACTCAAGATGGATTAAAACTTTAAATGTCACACATCAAACTATAAGAATCCTAGAAGAAAACCTAGGAAACACCATTCTGAACATCAATCTTAGGAAAGAATTTATAACTAAGTCCTCAAAAGCAATTTCAACAAAACAAAAAAAAAATGACACATGGGATGTAATTAGACTAAAGAGCTTCTGCACAGCAAAAGAAACTAAAAACAGACAACCTACATAATGAGAGAAAATATTGACCAACTATCCATCTAACAAAGGTCTATATCCAGAATCTATAATGAATGCAAACAATTCAACAAGCACAAAAATAAATAATCCCATTAAAAATGGATGAAAGACAGAAGCAGAAACTTCTCAAAACAAAATATGCAAATAGCCAACAAACATGAAAAATTGATCAACATTACTAATCATCAGAGAAATGCAAATTAAAAGCACAATGAGATACTATCTCAAACCAGAATGGCTATGATTAAAAAGTCAAAAAACAATAGATGCTGCCAAGGAGGGTGCAGAGAAAGGGGTATACTTATACACTGCTGGTGGGAATGAAAATTAGTTCAGCCACTGTAGAAAGCAGTTTGGAGATTTTTCAATGAACTTAAAACAGAACAAATATTCAACCCAGCAATCCCATCACTGGGTATATACTCAAAAGATAATAAATCTTTCTATCAAAAAGACACATGAACTCGCATGTTCATCCCAGCACTGTTCATAATAGCAAAGACATAGAATCAACTGAGATGACCATTAATGGCGGATTGGATTTAAAAAATGTGGTACATATACATCCTGGAATACTACAGCCATAATAAGAAAGAAATCACATCCTTTGTAGAAACATGGATAGAGCTGAGGCCATCATGCTAGGCAAATTAACACAATAACAGAAAACCAAATACCATATGTTCTCACTTACAAATAAGGGAGCTAACATTAGCTACTCATAGACATAAAGTTGGCAACAACAGAAACTGGGGACTACTGTAGGGGACAAGGGTGGAAAAACTAACTTTTGGGTACTATACTTAGTACCTGGGAGGTGGGACCATTCATACCTCCAACCTCAGCATCATGCAAAAAAATCGCTGAGAATTGTTGAGTTTACATACAGCAGTAAGTATATATAGTTAAAAGCATGAAGTAGAGTCCCTGAAGAGATGTGTTTGAAAGAACATTCTTCATTCCGCAAAGATGGATCAAAACAAACTACTGAGAATAAAGTATCAAAATGGTAATGAACACTTTATACAAATAAGATATTATGTAAATACTAAATTTGTGCTCTGGTGACATGTCTGCATTGATAAAAATGCTTTTAATCAAGAGTTTTACATCAAGAACTAAAAACCCTGAGGTTTAAAAAATATGTTTTTTGACACACACAATTTCTCATACAGGTAAGTTTGCCTGTAAATGAAAATCCACATTAAATTTTATAAAAATTCTGGAATCTAATAAATCCAAACTTTTACAGTCCTGTCTGATTTCAACTTTAAGTAAAGAATAGAATAAAATGCCTCTCTGCTGCTTCATACTAAATTGCTTTAGCACCCAAAAGAAGAGTTTTCTCAAGAGTTTATGAAGTAAGGCAAAAAAATTAATTGAAAATGACTCACACTTTGTAGGTATATGGAAAAATAATTTTAGGTTTAAAAAGTAATAATTCATTTATTTTAAGCACCTCCATTAACTTAATCAAAAATAACAATTAGCATATAAAATTTTGGAAAGGTTTTAGAAGATGAGATTAAAAGTTTCACTACTGATATTCAGTTAATAAGGTAACCAAGTCCTAAGAATTACCAAGTATAGTATAACAACATTATTATAATATTGAAATAAATTGATATGAAAGAATTTAACTGGATTTGAATTTCAATTGAAAATTCGACAGTGAAAGAAAGAAAAGGAAGTGTAAAGAATGATCATGCTTTTGAAATATAACAAAGAGACAATCACCCCAAATCCAGTTAATGATGAGAAAAGAGTTTCCATCAATGACGGAAAAACAAGACATTCTCTTCTGCCATTTGTTATGAGCTATTTGTTCAGTTTCCCCCTCAGAGATGTCCTTCAAGGACTTTAGGAGATCCTCATTAAAATTATTGATCAGAAACTCCATGTAGCCATTTCAAAATTAAAAGTTGATACTCAAGAGTTATTTTCATGGAAGTGAACTCGAAGTTTCACAAATTTTTGGTTTGTTTGTTTGTTTATTGCATTTTAGGTTTTGGGATACATGTGAAGAACATGCAAGACTGTTGCATAGGTACACACATGGCAGTGTGATTTGCTGCCTTCCTCCCCATCACCTATGTCTGGCATTTCTCCCCATGCTATCTCTCCTCAACTCCCCACCCCCCACTGTCCCTCTCCTCTTCCCCCCCAACAGACCCCTGTGTGTGATGCTCCCCCTCCCTGTGTCCATGTGTTCTCATTGTTCAAAACCCACCTATGAGTGAGAACACGTGATGTTTGATTTTCTGTTCTTGTGTCAGTTTGCTGAGAATGATGGTTTCCAGGTTCATCCATGTCCCTACAAAGGACACGAACTCTTCGTTTTTGATGGCTGCATAGTATTCCATGGTGTATATGTGCCACATTTTCCCTGTCCAGTCTATCATCGATGGGCATTTGGGTTGGTTCTAGGTCTTTGCTATTGTAAACTGTGCTGCAGTGAACATTCGTGTGCATGTGTCCTTATAGTAGAATGATTTATAATCCTTTGGCTATATACCCAGTAATGGGATTGCTGTGTCAAATGGAATTTCTATTTCTAGGTCCTTGAGGAATTGCCACACTGTCTTCCACAATGGTTGAACTAATTTACACTCCCACCAACAGTGTAAAAGTGTTCCTATTTCTCCACAACCTCTCCAGCATCTGTTGTCTCCATGTCATTCTAACTGGCATGGGATGGTATCTCAATGTAGTTTTGATTTGCATTTCTCTGATGACCAGTGATGATGAGCATTTTTTCATATGTTTGTTGGCCTCATGTATGTCTTCTTTTGTAAAGTGTCTGTTCGTATCCTTCACCCATAATTTAGAAGTTTTATCAATTACTATCTTCCCTAATGCTATTTGCCTTAAAAGAATGCCCCTAACTCCCTTCTAGTTTACCAAAGCAGTCCACATATATATTATCCTTTTCTCTGTGTGGAACAACATACAAAGGTCAAGAAGAATGACTTTGGAGAAAGCTGCTTTCTTGCTTTCAAGGTTCCAATCCCCCTGCCCCAATCACTACCAAAGTGGTGCCATGTTCTCCCCTTCACTTGGCAAGCTTTCCCTGCAGTTGGAGGATGTCACAAATTGGCCCCTAAGCAAGCTGAAGAAAGCTAAAAACACCTTTGGCAGGCAAAAAGGGTTGAGAGTGGAGAGTGGAGTTTAGAAAATAACCATTTTCACACTTATTGCAGGATAAAGAAAATTATGAGTTTTTCCCATGGAATAGATGTGAGTCATGTGGCTGAAGGAGCAGAACTGAAGCCATTTTAAGTCAAAGTCAAAAGAACCAACTGAGAGGGGAAGAGAACTCCAACAATGATAGTCTGTGTAGAGTGCACCTTTGTAGAACTAGGGGTGAGGGAGAGGTATTTTCCAAGCCAAGGAGGAGCCTAACAGGAAGCCTGGAAGAATTTCTGAGAGACTCAAAAGTGTCATGCTAAACTCCCACCAGGCTCCAAGATCCCAAAGCCAGATTACATCAGAAAGCCAGCAGACAAGTAAGAACTTTCTGGAACCCCCTTTTCATCCTTCTTTCTCATGCATATCCTGAAGACACTAACAAGCTGAGGGGGGAAGAGGAAGGGAAGGAATGAAGAACCTACTTCTTCCTCCTTACCCATGGAGGCTTTCACATCCACCACCTGCAGCTGATCTCAGCTAGGAGGGGTGAATATGTGTGCATGTGTGTGCACGTGCATGTGTGTGTTTTGTATATGTTAAAAAGAAGTCTCACGTTTAACTGAAGATTTACATGTTGGTCATTATATTGAAGTAGGTACTTTTAAACACTAAACTGAGACTGTGTTTGCAACTTAAAGTGACCAGAGGAGTTTTTCTTACCTTGAAGTCAGTGAATGGGCTGTGATATGCTATGTGGCTAGCCCTCGTCTCTATGTCACTCTTAGCATGGAAAAATTATCCCCATCAAATACATTTTAAGAAATGGTGAAAGACAAAAATAAAATTTATTTACTTCTCAAGATTCCACTTGTTCAGTGTCAACTTTTTACCTTACATATTAATATTTTACTAATTTTAATTTATCAATATTAATAGATTAATAATGCAGACCCTTTTGAATTTGGTATACTTCTGACAATTCTGACCTTGTGCTAACTTATTTCTCCCTATGCTTGCCTCTGAGTCAACTATCATGAGCCTTTGTTTCTCTGGCAAGTCTTAACATCCTTTGACCTTTTGTTATCATAAATGAAAACAAAAACACAAATGCAATTTTGGAGACAAATCTTATGGGAGTGTTCAATTATAAAGTGACCTTCCAAAAGATTCAGAATGTGTATTTATAGGCATTTGAATGGGTGTATTAGATTAGCCTATGGTCCCTATGTCTCCAGTTTGAAAAACACTGCTAATTAGAGAGACACCTGTGTATTAGGAAGAAGAGAACATTATAATCTAGAGTCAGTTCTGACTAGTCACCTAACTGCTCTTTGCCTCAGTTTTTCTTTCTGTACAATGGGTGAAATGATATTCATCCTACCTTATCCAGGTAAGTTTTTCAAAAAGAGAGGTGCCTTGAAATGAAATGACACACAAAAGTTCAAAGAAATGATTTGTGAATTTAAATAAAAATAATGTAATAATGCAAGCCATATTAGCTGATACCTGAAATTTTTATCAAGTATCAGATTCTAGTTTTTCATGTTTTATCACACAACGCAAGACCCTTATTGAAGCTGATCTAAAAATAATTAAAGTCATTTGAAGAGAAAAAAAATTTTGCCTAGAGAGTCATGTGTTTCAAAGACACCTTGAAATAGGCAGCAACTGTAACTTATTGATGGGGATACTCCATTCATCTACTAAAGTTTTCATCAATGAGCATTTTTTATTTCCTTCAATTGCTAAAAAATTGCTTAGGTGCTTCATTTCCAACTGGAATTTTAGGAAAATTTCCTAGGTAGAATGTGTTTTTCTGCATTTAAGATAAAAAGTCTCAGATCTAGTTATAAATTTATGTAAGGGCAAAGAGAAGATCTTTGTAGTTGCTTCAGGTCCTATAACTCTTTTATTCTCTTGGTCCAACTTGTTTAGTCTCATTATATTTGGTCAGTTCTAATATTTTAAGTTATGAAGGTGTAACTTTTGTACATTGTCTTATCTTGTCCTGGCCACAGTAAGTCTTGCAAAAAGTTCACTCCAAAGTGTATTTCATTTCCCAAACTTCCAAAAGGGAAAGGGTGATATAAAATACATTCTCAAACAAAGAGAAAAATTATCCTCTCTACTTTTGTGTTAAAATATATCTTAAACAAAGAAGAGATTTGATTTTTATTGCAGTATAACAGAAAAAAATATCATTTTGTTCATAACTCTTTCCTCCTATTGAACATCAGTGATATTTTAAAATATATAATGGGTAGTAGAATATGAGTGAAATAAATTTGTGCTACATAAAACAACTAAAAACAGGCTTTCTTTCAACAACCTAGAGGAACTTTCTGTGGAAATATGATCATAGAAAAAAGAATGCCAAATTGTTTTATGAATTAATAAAGAATTCCACTGGGCTTCTTTGAATGAATTTGTGATTAGGTGAAATAATACAGAAGAAAAATTTGAAAGATTAATACAAATTATAAAGAGCTGTTTTTAAAAAACCATTTCTTCCTTCTTTTTCCCCACCTGAATTGAAGAAAACTTTCTTTTTCTTTAAGCTCTCCTGTACTAGGTCATATAGCTGTAAATTTCTAAGTTATTAATTTGATAAGAATAAGCATTCTTTTCCTGAATCTCCTTTTTGAACTCTCTCATTTAATATATTAGGGTTTTACCTCGGCTTTTCTAAAATATCATAAAAATGTTCTTTAATTTTTTATTAACTCTAGATAACATGTACCAAAGAAGATGAGATCATAGGATTTAATCCCTCCTTGCCCATAAACTAGCTGGGTGGCCTAAACCTCAGTCTCCTCATCTCCAAGTATAAATATTAATATCTTATCATCATAAGACCAGACAGCTGTGCAAAATCACCTCCCAAGTTCCAACTTTCTAACAAGTTATTTTTACCTCTAGTTTCTGTATATTCTGTGATCTTGTCGAACTTTAAGCTATTGCCTGACTACATTAAGTTTTCGGGGCACGTTTACTATGCTTTTTGTTGGGGGGGGGGAGGTGAAGGTAATTATTTTCTAGTATAAACCCTTCCGAATCTCCTTTTGGTTAGATCTTTGTATGCATGTTTACTTCAGCTGATTCTATGCTTTGGCTCTGTAGGAATTAAGCTTTCCATGAAGGAGTGATCTATAAAAGGTCATTGTTTTGTATCATTAAATATGAGAATATGACACATGCAATATAGTGGCTGTAATTAGTGTTCATTGTTCCAAATTAAGAGAAACAGAATATATTTCTGAACTAATATGAAATTTTTATTAATGCTAATGATGGAGGATAAACCAAAGAAATACAGGCACCAAATAAGAGACGGTTGAATTAATTAAATCACCACTAAATGCAATAGATTGAAGCAGTTTATTCCTGTACCTCTTGATCTTTATGCGTATAGATTGTAGGAATTCACCAAGAAATGTTATAAAATTTGAAAAATATTTTTGATTCACTCTTAACCACAATATTATTTTTCCTTGAAGAGGTCTCTTATCATAGAACTCATAGATGAGTCAGAAATAGAATACATCAAATAGGTCACTGTCTGTTTTCTTGTTGAGCTAATAATGTCTCAAAACACCCTGCTGTGCTTTTGATTCAGTCAAGACTATTACGTTAATTCCAATTACAAAATACCCTGCTGTGCTTTTCATTCAGTCAAAAGACTATTGCGTCAATTCCGATCATACTGCGTTGTTTCTAAGACTTTCATTTTGTGTAGCTACCTGAAATGTCTCTGAGCTGCTATGATTTTTTTTTAATGGCCCAGACTTCAGGAAACTGCTATGATTTTATCAGAGCTCTTTAGATCTATGTGATGAGTTCATTCTCTCTCTCTCTCTCCCCTCCCCCCTCCCTCCCACTTTTATCATTCAGCCATCCAAAATACCACTAGCCATTAGCATTACTTTATGTCTCCTTCCTTTCTGCTACTTTGTTTTTATTTCCCAATTTCTATTACATTCTGTCTCAGAAACCTCCAACACAAACTTTTAAAGAGTGCATATTTCCTGTCTTCACCTACATTGCCTATATTGATTCCTCTTGCTGTCCTATTCCCTACCCAAGACAGCAAAACCATTTTCAGAACCAATGTCTCTGTCTAAGGCAATCACTGTATTGCTTCCAGGGCCCTCAGACTTTAAGTTAAAGAAGCTTCTGGTCCCAAACAGATAGGAAAGAAGATCGCTGTCATTTTTTTCCATTTCTGGGCCTAGCGCCATCTCTTCCAGTGTTTGTGACCCTGAAGGAATGCTGAAAGAAACCTGCTGGAGTTTCCTTGCCTAGCAGAAACCCCAGCAAGGGTCCAGATGTTCATGCCTCTCTCGACTCCCCATGGGCCCTCCTCTGGGGTATCACCATGTCTACCTCCCCTGGAAGAACTTCACAGTTATATCTTCTCAATCTCCTTTCAATTTATTCCTCACAAAATTTGCCCTTCTTGGATCCCTGTTCTTCAGATTCATGATTGTGTCTAGATTAAAGCTGATAAACCTGCTTATACTAAGACTTTAGTAACTAATAGTAACTTAATTTTGCATCTTTTGCATTTTAACGATGACTTATCACACCTTAGCCCTAAAGAGTGGTCATTAATGGTGGAAATTTCAGGCGATAGATTATGCAGAAAAATTTGGGGTCAGCAGAGGCATTTAGGCACCTTAAAAGAAGAGTTACTTAATCACTAGTGTGGCTGGAGGTGATCATAATGACATTTTTCCCATACGAATGAGTTTTAATGGGAATAGGACACAGTAATCACAACATTGCTGCAGCAAACTGAGAAAAGAACTGTCATTGCCTATAACTGTAAGACATGGACTCCAAAAAGTGGTTTCTTCTACCCCAACAGATTCGAGCAGGAAAGTAAACTGCTGAAGTGCTATGTTTAGGGAAGCAGAAAAAAAATATATTCTCTTTCCTAATGCTCCAGAGATGAACACCCTGAACTTGCTGTTCAGAGAGAAGGAGTCAACAGTTTCTGAAGAGCCTGTCAGACTTAGGCCGTCAGCACCACAGCCCCTCTGCTGGAAGGTGTGGTCTCAGCATCCTGGCTTCTAGAGGTGCTCTAACAAGGTAGAGAGAATCTCTTTCCTCAAGTGCACCAGGAAGGACTGCAAGCAGTATCCAGATTACATATTTCCTTTTGAATTTCTTCATGCTCTGCTGGGGTTTGCAATTTTCCATGTAAAGATTAGTTATTTAATTTGGTATCATGGGACATCTCATTACACAAACTTCCTAGTTTCCATGCATTGTCCCTTTTTCTAAAGACTAAATTGGCTACCCATGATTATCTTGTCTGAAATGTTTGCCTTCTGTCCTCTAAAACCCCTGTTGCTTTGTAAGCAGACTCTCCTGTATCCTCAATTTCTCCACAGATTGAGGTGATGAGAAATACTATACAAGAAAAATCTGAAGGGTGAATGTTTTAGTCAGGGTCCTCCCAGAGAAACTGAACCAATAGTATGTTCATGCATATACATATTATAATTAATGGGTTCACACAATTATGGTGGCTGGTGAGTCCAAAATCTGCAATGTGTGCCAGCAGGCTGGTGACCCAGGAGAGCCAATGGTTCAGTTCCCGTCTAAAAGCTAGCAGGTAGAAACGCAGTAAAGCTGATGGTGCAGATGATGTGCAAAGGCAGTCTGCTAGAGAATTCACTCTTGCTCATCAGGGGCTGTACTTTCTATTCTCTTCATGCTTTTAACTGATTAGATGAGGCCCACTCACACTATGGAGGGCAATCTGCTTACTCAAAGTTCACCAATTTAATCTTAATCTCATGCAAAACCACCTCAAAGTTAACACATAAAGTTAATCTTCAGAGCCTACCCCTTGTCACCTTGGCACCCATATTCATCTCCTTAAACCATACTTAGTCTTCAAGTGAGACAATAAGAAGGTCATACTTCCACCTAACACAGTACAACTGTCTTGTGTATACCCAGGAATGCACTAACCCTTTCCCCAGAAGAGGATGCAGAGTCCTTGGATGATGTTTCCAGCCCTTGACTCATAAATCCTGGTCAAGGGGGAAATAGCACCATATATTGGACACTGATTCAGAGTATATATAGGACCTCCTGAAGAACCTTGTTCCAGCCCTACAAGGCATTGCTACCTAGCTGGCACTGTAACTTAGTCTTCAAAAGACCATTCCACCTTTCTATCTAGCCAGGGTCTTCAAGATGGTAAGGAACATGGTAAGACTAGTGAATTCCATGAGTATGATCCCATTGCCACACTGATTTGCTGTGAAGTGAGCTTCTTGATCAGCAGCAATGCTATGTAGAATACCATAATGGTAGATTAGGCATTCTGTACCACCATGGATGGTAGCTTAGGCAGAAGCATTGTATGCAGGGAAGGCAAATATATATCCAGGGTAAATGTCTGTTCTGCTAAGAACAAAATGCTGCCCTTTCCATGATGAAGCAGTCCAATGTCATCAACTGAATTTATTATCTTTCCTTCATCTACATTCTCCAAACCACAGAAGCCACTTTCTCCTATCAAGTCCTAAGAGTAAAAGCATCCAGTGGGAAAGGACACTTAGCCAAAGTGTGTGCAACAGATGGAAACTAGAATAGAGCAAGAATGAGGTAAGCAAGAATGGAGCAAAATGTCTTAAAAATATCTATAGATGCAGCTGGAGTAACTTTTTGTCAAATCTAAGCAATCAATTCTCACTCCCTTCAAAGTAATAATTTTTAAACACTGATCCAATTGTTGTTACTTCCCTATACAAAATACTTTAGTGGCTTAGTAGATACGTCCTAAATCCTTACCATGGCATACAAAGGGCTTCACAATCAGGATTCTTTCATGTCTTTAACATTTAGTGCCTACTCATATATTCTGCTGCCTATTGAATGCAGGCCTTTCAGATCCCTTCACTAAACTGTTAAGATCTCATTCCTTTGCAGGTTATCCCCTATGTCTAGAAAGTCTTCTGTTTTTATATTTCTATTCACATAACAAATTCCTCCTTATAATTAAAAAACTGAAGTAAAGGATGCTTTCTTCAACAAGTCTTTCTCAAACCCCTCTCTCCCAAGCAGATATGGGTGTTCCCTCTAGGTGCCACCACTTCCAGCATAGTTCCTGTCACTTTATATTGCAATTACTTGCTTGTCTATAGATTATTTTCCTCTCTTCCATATTCTGAGTTTCTTGAGGGCAAGATCGGGGTACAATTGGATCTTTAGCCCCTAACACAGTGAGTGAATATACACCTGCTTATTTAAGCCTACTTAAAGCAAGCTGACCACCAACGTGGCCAATAGACTCAGACACTTCTGGACCATTTACAGGCATTGTCCTGAGCTCTCTTGCCTTCTTACTCTGGTCCAGTGTCATCTTGGCTTCCAATCTCTTTGTCTCTATCTCTCATCCTCCACTTTGTGTTTCCCCCGTTAGACTGGACAACAGAAGGCAGATATCCAGCTGCTGAGGGCAGCAGTTCTAAACCTCTGTGTCCCAAGTGTGTTGAATCATAGGACAAAAAAGAGAGAAAGGAGTGGAGTACAGTGATCTTGTTAGTGTCACCTGAAGAATGACAAGGTTTGTGATTTTGAAAAGGAGACCTTTATTTCTCATAAGCATTACAGCCTGCAGGGTGGCCATTCTGACAGGCTGGGAAGCATAGCCTCTGGCCAAAAGCCATAAACAGACACTTTGGGGATCAGAAGAATAAGACAGGAATTTATTCTGAATGGGGTGGCCTAGTATACATACTCAATAAGCTATAGGAGGAGGCATAAACATTTATGAAAGGAGAAATGTACATAAACACAATTGAGCTCCTCCCTCTCCATGGGACCCATGTTCAAGAACAGTGGTGTTAGCATGATTTAAGGATGGAGTTTTCAGTCCTCTGACATCAAATAGTGAGGCAGAGGACACACAAACCCTCACTGTGCATTCTCCATAGACTAGCCAGAACCACTCCGTGGGCAGTGGTCTCTTACCAGGCAAAAAGTGGAGGGGCAGCTTCAGGCAGTTGGTTGGTATCAAAATGGTGGAGTCTTTTGAAAGGGCTGGTTTCTGTTAGTGCTTAGGGAAGAAAGCCTAATGGCTGTTAGGGAGGGAGCAGGTATAATGAGGTATGTCTGACCTCACACCCCATCACGGCCAGGAACTCAAGTTTTCAAGGTTTCTCTGGGGTCCCCTTGGACAAAAGGTAGGTCGGTACAGTCAGTTGGGAGCTTAGGATTTCATTTCTGTTTCTCACTAGAAATGCAAAATTAATACTACACACCACAATATGCATAAATCTCAAAACCATGACACCAAAGCAAGCAGGCAGACACCAAAAAAAACAGTACGTACATAAATTAATGTATGTTGTGAAGGCCAAGCCACTCCATCTTAGATGCTAATCTGCCATGTTGGTTACTGATTAAACCCAGTTCTGGGAAGGCCTCTAAGATTTCCAGTTTATCTATTGCTCCTTGTGTAAGAGGGTGTACTTACCACAAATCCTGCCCTTAAGAAGCTGTCCTACACATCCCTTCTGAAGCACACATATGCTTTCTCTGTGGCATATAAGCCCTGGGTCTGTGGGGTTACAGCACTGGGATCCACCATCTTGTGTCACCACCTCTCAAGATACAGACATGACTTCTATTCGTAAGTCTCAGTATCTTTCTAAGAAACTGAATTTGCCTAGCTTCTTTCTTCAGCCTGTCAATTCCTTGGACTTTGGGGCTAGGTTTGCATAGACTTGCCCACCATGGACAGTTGTTGAAAGTCAGGAAGGTAAAATATATATGTGCCTGTTTAGTGGGCTAACAAAAGAAAGAAATGAAAATATCAGGGCGTATTTTATATAGCAAGGGTAAGTATTGTGTCCTGAAAGTGTGTGTGTGTGTGTGTGTGTGTGTGTGTGTGTGTGTGCGTGTGTTACTTAAATATGGTTCTGATTGTGGGCTTTTTTAAAAAAAGCTTGTGATGTTTTTTAAATTTGGTGAACACTCAATGAAACATTGATTAGTACCCAGAGAACAGAATGGGCTTCCAGGTCAGAGGCACTGGCAGAGGTTCCTGGATCATGGAGCTAAACACCAACTAGATCTAAATTAGCTGCTACGGTGGCCTAGGACTACCCCTGTGAGAGGGGGAACTGCGTGGTCAGGAGACAAGGTTGTGGGCTGGGGGTAACTGTATTATTATTATTCTTGAGACGGAGTCCTGCTCTGTCGCCCAGGCTGGAGTATAGTGGCACGATCTCGGTTCACTGCAATCTCCCTGCCTCCCGGGTTCAAGCAATTCAAGGGCTTCAGCCTCCCGAGTAGCTGGGATTACAGGCACGCACCACCAAGCCCAGCTAATCTTTTGTATTTTTAGTAGAGACAGGGTTTCACTACGTTGGCCAATCTGATTGTAAACTCCTGACCTCAAATGATCCACCTGCCTTGACCTCCCAAAGTGCTGGGATTATAGGAGTGAGCCACCACATCCAGCTGAGGGTAGCTTTTGATAGTCTATCATTTTGCAGAAATATCACCTATTCATAAATAAATAAATAAACAATTTATGCAAGGGTGAACGTTTTTTAAAAGTTTTTTTATTTCCTATAATGTTTTAAGGACTTCCTTAGGGTTTTACTGAGAGAGTCAACAAACTGCCCTAAGAAAGAAAATACTACATCATTAAAAGTCTAAGGTAGTGGGATAGCGAACAAACAGTATCATCTGGCAATCATAGCATGTTCTAGTGACACCTGAAATCTATT
Source organism: Ateles fusciceps (assembly GCA_036589455.1). Classification (NCBI taxonomy): domain Eukaryota; kingdom Metazoa; phylum Chordata; class Mammalia; order Primates; family Atelidae; genus Ateles; species Ateles fusciceps. The sequence goes on from JAZHEH010002939.1 coordinate 103,856, forward strand.
GTTTATTTACTTTTGTTGAGACAATTTCAAGTGAGAATCAAGTGAGGTCATGCAGGGGAAGTATTTTGAAAATGAGCAAAACCAGTTGAATTTTAATGTAAGTTTAAACCTCAGAGATCTATGGTCCTTTAGAGTATGGGGAAAATTAGGAGAGCAAAGAGTTAGGGTGCATTTACAGGGTTATATTTATTCTTTCATATTTTGGAATGTGATTCTAAACAGTCTCAAAGGTTGAAATATTTCCCAAAGGTCGGAATGCTGAGAGGTCAGCATAGCAACCCACGGTGTTTGTTGCTAAGCCTAACAAAATTTTCTGTTTATCCCGTCATTTGTACAATATTTTATTATTGTCCTTCTAGCTGAGTGATCTTAGACAAATGACATTCTATTGCCTTGGTTTTCTCAGTTGGAATTGTAGACATTGTACCGGGTATTCTCTAAGATCTCTTTCCATGCTAACAGTTGTGTGGTACACCTCCACCAGCCTAGATACTGGGGCCATTTTCCCGTGAAATCATTAATCAAGCCTATTCATGAATCCATCCTCAGATCCATTTATAACTGTGAAAGCTGCCCTGAGACATAATGCTTCCCATGGCTCCCAGATCAAAAGAGAACAATTTCTACTGGAAAGTATTTCTGGTCACTTCCAGAAAACAGTCATTGGCGTACTGTAATGCTTAAATAATGTGAGGAAAAAAACAGTCTAAATGCCACTACCTTTTACTTGCCGATTTTAGAAGACCTAAAATCTGTCTGCAGCAGAAGAGGGACTCTCCTCCATATGCACTAAAACTGAGATCAATACCACCACATACTACCAAGCACTAAGATCAGAAGGAGAATTGTCTGTGTCAGTTTTCAAATGGACTGTAAGGCTAGACAAGACTGCTCTTGATCTCATTAAAAAAAAAAGTACCTCTACATGGGAAAAGACATGGAATTAACAAATTTTGGAGCAAAACATTGAAATTTTTAAAAATAGTCTTGGAGTAGTGAAAATTCTTCTAAGTAAGGAATAATCCTAAATTTGAAGAGAAAAGATTGATGGATTTCACCCTATAAAAACTTCTGGGCAAAAAAGGAAAGGAAGAAAAGCATGTGTTTATATATACACAGCAAGGGTCTTTTCATAAACTGACATTTAACATCTAGATAATACAAAAGCTTCTATAAATAAGAAAAGGTAAACAAACCAATAGAAAATGGACAAAAGACACAAAGAAAAAATACAAAGATAGAAAAACTGATAGCAGTATCTGAAAAAATATTTAGCTTGATAAAAATCATGTAAAAATTATGTATTATTGGCTATCAGATGTGCAAAATTTAAATTAGATAGTATCAACTGTTGGCATATTAGAAAATAGGTATTCTGACGTGGTGAGTGTACATTCAATTGCCACTGCCTATTTGGTAGGTAATTAGTGATTTCAATTAAAATTTGCAGTTGCCTTCCTAGACTCCCAGTTCTACTTCTAAGAGTCTATTCAAAAATAGTAGTATACAGACAAAGTTATAGAAGCATTTTTATCTCAGCCTTCTCTGAAATAACAAAAAGTATATAATTAACAAATTATATATATGTTAAATAAATATATAAATTTATGAATATATAACCTTGTAACTATATATAAATAAAGATTTATCATTAAATAAATTATGGTACATTTGGGGAGGCATTGTAGTCAAAAAGAATGAGAAAGATAAATACATACCTACATGTAAAGAGCTCCAAACTATGCTGGTGCTCTTGCAAAAAGCAAGTTACATAATATGCACATCATATGATTACATTTGCATTAAAATAAATACATCAAAAGAGAAACCAAAGTGTATATTTGAAGTTCATACATATATTCCTACAAGTTCTGAATGCAACCTCTCCTCTGGGTGCAGTATAGAAAACATTGACATGTGTTTTTGTAATGAATATTTATAAGAAAGTATTGGTGTGTTATTTGTATAATTCTTAAATTTTAGAAAGAAATTAAACTGCAGGAAAAGAAAGAAAAGGGAACGGAAGAAGATACGGTAGGGAAAGGGAAGGGAAGGGAAAATTCTGTGTACATCAGGTATTAAAATGTCAGGGTAAGCTACATCTGGTCCTCTTAATAATGATTTATCTTTAGAAAGTTACATTATCTTCTCCCAGCTTCCTTGCACTAAGTAGAGCAGAGTAAATCATCGCCCAATCTTTAGAACCAGACCATTGGATTCAGATGCTACTCTACTTATCAGATGTATGATCTTAGTCCAGTAACTTGACCTCTCTGTATTTCAGTGTCCTCACTAAAAAAAAAGCCGGGGGTGAGGGAAGGAATTTTAATATCTGCTGTGTAAAGTTCTTGTAAAGATTAAATGCATAGGTACTTGGAACAACATTGACATTTGGCAGACACACAGTGTTACTTCTCAAAATTGACACCAATAGGCATCATCTATGTGTTATGGGTGATAATAACGTGAAAAAGCACTGCTCTCTTTTCGTTGCTTGGAATACAGAGAGGGAAGGTTAGGCCGTGTTGGAAGCCAACACACATATGAGTCCATCCAGGTGAATGGCACAGGCCTGGATTCATAGCATCTACAGACCCAATAGATAAAATTCTAAGCCAAAGAGCAAGCAGTGCTTGAAGTGCAGTGAAGAGTTTGCTGGTATGTGTGTGACTTTTCAAGTGCTTTCAACATAGCAGGATCTCAGTACATATGTTTTGATCAACGTAGTAACAAAATTATAGTGTAGCATATTTGTTTGTGCACAGATTCTGGTTTGCTAGCCATGTGATGCTAGACAGAAACTTTAATCTTCCATTTTCTCATCTGAGAATATGTGAACTTGAATATCTAATTTGCACTGTTGTAAGAGTTAGAAATAGAATGTACTTAATAGTACCTGGAGCAAAGTAGGTGTTGAGTAGATAATAGATGTTATTATTATGGTCTGAGAATATCTATCTAAGCTGGCTTGTTTTAAAATTTAAAAAAATAATTCAACTTCAGTAGCACTACTATTTACAAAGAAACTTTTTGATTAAATGTAAGTTTAAACATAGGAATAAGAAGCAAGAGTTTGAGTTCTTTCTAATTTTAGCTCTGTTGCCAACTTCTTTAGTGCCCTTCAAAAAGTCACTTAATCAAATGAAATATTTGTTAATAATAATAGCAGTCTGTAGCCAGAATGTTATTACAACATCTGCTTGCAGAACAATTCACTGTGATTGTGCATGAACTACATTTAAAATTCTTAGACTTCTGTTTGGTGTTCTGTGAAGTTATAAAGCTGGGAACTTTCTCATAACTTCACCTCTGAATTTGGAGTTCGTCTCATTCCTCAGCGTGCTCTGCACCTATGTGCTTGCATTCCACTGTCAGCCCACACATTTTCTTGTCTCTCTTTCTTGATCTCCCCCTCCCAAAGGTTTTAAAAGATTAGACAGGGTGGTTCTTACTCAAAATTTGCATTGGTTGACTAAAAGGAATAAGAATTATGGTGACTTTTTCTCTGATATTTCACAGTTAATTTCTTGTCTTAGATTAACCCCAGATGATGCACCAAACTGCCTCCTATAAGTGACTACAGGGCACACCCACCCCATCCTTCTGACAAGAAATGTCTCTACCCAGTCTGAATTCCAAGAGCATTTTGTCTCTACACACTTGACATATATATAATTTTCTACCCCACATTATGATGATATATCTCTTCCGTCTCAGATTATAAATTCCACAAAAAATCAATTATATCTTTAGAGCTTCACAGGCTAAATGTAATACTTTATAATAAATTATGAACAAAAAATAAAGAGAAAGCCTATCTTGGGATTTTTCATGCCTAGGTGTCTTCGATCATATTGCTGTCACAAAATACCCAAGACTGGATAATTTATAAAGAATTGAAATTTACGTCTCACAGTTCTGAGGACTGAAAGTTCAAGATGAAGGCACCAGCAGGTTCAGCATCTGGTGAGGACTACTCTCTGCTTCCAAAAGGTGTGCCTTGTTGCTGCATCCTCACATGGCAGAAGGCAGAAGGACAAAAGGATTAAAAGCATTCATTCCTTTCTGCAAAATTTTAGATGGACCTGAAGTTATCTCCTCCTGCTTGACAAAGAAACAGTACAGCAGCAATTTATAATTATGTTATGGGAACAAGCAAATAATTAACATGTGCAAGCAGGCAAGGGCCTAATCAGAATTTTCATTATTTCAGTCACTAAAAATGCTAGAGTACAGAAATCTCAAAGATCCTACCTCTTAATACGATCACACTGGGATGTAAGTTCCAACATATGGGCGACAGATTCAGACGACAGCACTGGGATAAGTTTTAAATTCAGGACCACAGTTTTCTAGCTGTTTGAAAAATGCCAATATGATTTTAAAATACCAGTGTAATTTTTTATCCTAATATTATTATACCTAATATTATCATTTTATTTCATTTCTTTTTTTATATTATTTTATTTCAAAATAATAATGACAACATTTTATTTCAATTTAATGGGCTAGAAAAATATAAAAAATTACTTATAAAGAAGTCTTGAAATTTTAATGGTAAATCTTATATAGTATTTATGCATGAGAGTACATATATATATGTAAATAAAGGGCTGGCCCTGAGAAATATTTTAGAGTTCATTATGTTTTTTTGTTTTTTGTTTTTTTTTTTTGAGACAGTCTTGCTCCGTCACCAGGCGCCAGGCTGGAGTGCAGTGGCACGACCTCGGCTCACTGCAACCTCCACCTCCTGGGTTCAAGCAATTCTCCTGCCTCAGCCTCCCGAGTAGCTGGGACTACAGGCGCGCACCACCATGCCCAGCTAATTTTTTTGTATATTTAGTAGAGATGGGGTTTCACCATGTTGGCCAGGATGGTCTCGATCTCTTGACCTCATGATCCGCCCACCTCAGACTCCCAAAGTGCTGGGACTACAGGTGTGAGCCACTGTGCCCGGCCTATGTTCTTTTTTTTAAGGCAACTTTCTTTGAGCAATTACCATTATTTATATGTGAAGCATGTCAATATATAAATTGTATTTAGATATTGTATTTTTCTAATACAGTACTTACCTGATTTTGTTTCAGGTTATACCAGACTCCTAAATTGGGTAGTTTCTCCTTTTTTACTATTTCTAGAGCAGTTACCTAAGATATTAATTATATATTCATTGCAGATTTGACAAAACTAACCTGTAAAACTGTCTGAAGTATAGACTGAGATAAGAATTCTAACTACTAATGCATTTATTTAGTGGTTTTTAGCCTATTTAGATGTTCTGTTTCTTTTTAGTCCGTTTGATAATTTATATTTTTCTGTGCAATTTTAATTAATTTATTTTTTTTTTTGAGACAGAGTTTTGCTCTTGTTGCCCGGGCTGGAGTGCAATGGTGCAATCTTGGCTCACTACAACCTCTGCCTCCAGGTTCAAGCCATTCTCCTGCCACAGCCTCCCAAGTAGCTGGGATTACAGGCACCCACCACCACATCCAGATAATTTTTTGTATTTTTAGTAGAGATGGGGTTTCACCATGTTGGCCAGGCTGGTTGCAAACTCCTGACCTCAGATAATCCACCCACCTCAGTCTCCCAAAGTGCTGGGATTACAGGCATGAGCCACCACCCCCTGCCACCAATTTTAATTTTTTCAAATGTATTTTTATGAAGTTGTTAAAGGATTTAGTATGTTGTTACCTGTGTTATGTCTCATTTTTATTACTGTTTTTTTAATTTGGTTCTAACATTTTCCTTAATCAGAAACAAATGGATCCATTGCTGGTGAACTAGTGTGATTTTTGGAGGGTGTTGATGAGCCTTGTTTTGTTATATTATCAGGGCTGATTTTCTGGTTCCTTCTCATTTGGGTAGGCTCTGTCAGAGGGAGGGTCTAGGGCTAAAAGTTGTTCAGATGTTTTGGTCCATGTGGTCCCTTGATGTAGTACTCTCCCCCTTTTCCTGTGGATGTGGCTGCCTGTGAGCCAAACAGCAGGAATTGTTGTCTCTCTTCTGGGTCTAGTCACCCAGAGAGTCTACCTGGCTTTGGGCTGGTACTGGAGGTTTCTGCACAGAGTCCTGTGACATGAACCATCTATGGGTCTCTCAGCCTTGGATACCAGCAGGGTGTTTCGGTGGAGGTGGCATGGGGTGCAGTGGACTCCATGAGCGTCCTTAGCTTTGATGGTTTAATGCTCTGCTTGTGTACTGGTTGGCCTGCTGCCAGGAGGCTGTGCTTTCCAGAAAGCATCAGCTGTAGTAGTTTGGAGAGGGAGCAGCAGTGGGCGGGGCCCTAGAACTCCCAAGATTATATGCCTTTTGTCTTCCATTACCAGGGTGGATAGGGAAGGACCATCAGGTGGGGATAGGGCTAGGCCTGTCTGAACTCAGACTCTCCTTGTTGGGTCTTGCTGCAATTGCTGTGGGGGGATGGGGGTGAGATTCCCAGGTCACTGGAGTTGTGTACCTAGGAGGAGTATGGCTGACTCTGCTGAGTCATGCAGGTTGTCAGGGAAGTGGGGGGAAAAGCCCATAGTCACAGACTTCACCCAGCTCCCACAAAAACTGAATGTCCCGTCTCACTCCCACTGTGCTCCACACAGCAGCCGAGTCTGTTTCCAGGTGGAAGGTGAGTTGGGCTTGAAAACTTGCCTGAGGCTTTCCCCCTCTCAGCTGTGAAAGAAAAGGGCTTTAGTTCTTCCCCCACCTGTGAAAAGGGCTTTAGTTCTTCCCCCCACCTGTGACGTCTACAAGCCGGATTGATGCCTTCTCCCGAGTTCTGGCCAGGAGGATTCTTGCCCTGCTAAAATTGTTACAAAGTTCAGCTAGGGAAGTCCTTCTCCCCATGGAGTTTTACCCCTTGCTCCACTGGCCTCCCTCCTGATGGACCCGTGGTGCCAGGCAGGAATGGGCTGCTTGGGGATTCAGCGAGCTCCCAGGGCCTCCCTGCTGCCTCCTTCACTCCTGTATTTCACTCGTCTCAGCTCTCTAACTTGACTCAACTCCAGGTAAAGTCAAAAACTTCTCCCACAAACAGACCTTCAGCTTCTCCATTAGGGGTGTGTGTTTGGGAGAGGAGGGTCTCCCTTTCCCACTACTGCAGTTGGGGCACTCACAGTCTTTGGGGTGTCTCCTGGGTCCTGCAGGAGGGTCTGTGGGTCCTCTCAGGATTGCTGGTTTGTTCTTGCAGTCAATCTGGAGCTAAAATTCACAATGCAAGCCTCTGCATGCTGCTCTGTCTGAAGCTGCAATCTAGTCCTGCCTCCTGTCCACCATCTCCTCCAGTTTATTACCATTAATCATTTTTATTCACTCATGCTTCTCCATAGCTATCCACTTCATCAAACCTAGCATTTTTTAATGAAGACTCACGTGTCATGTAAAACATATTAAATAAATTTGTATGCTTTTTTATTGTTAATTTCTTTTGCTATAGAGTTCCTAGCTATGAAGCTAGGATGCATGAGGAAAAGACACTTTTTTTCCTCCCCTACAATATTTGGTATTGAAATTAAAATCATAAACTTGAGTTTTCCTGTTATTTTTAAAGTTTTTAAAAAGTAAGATGTTATGAATAATTTCCAAACCAATTGTGTCTCATAGCCAGAGCTTCAGATTTGCATTTCTTCCATTAAACCCAGGGAAGATAACTTTTTGGATTGAAGAAAAATTTAAATTAAACAGCCAAATAAATATACAAAAAAAATTCCTAGTTATGATTGTTGGTAAAAACCATCAATTTTTTCCTACTAATTTTTGGAGTGGGGTGAGTGGAATGAAGTAGAACAGAAAAAAATAAGCTGTAATGGGTAGATTGGTGTCTTTAGTACCAAGCAAAATAGCTTTGACTACATCCTAGGACAAGATGAAATAATGAAAGACTATTAATTAGGGCTGTGACATGATTTGGTTAAAGGATGTAACCAAGGTCACATACCTCAAAAAAATAGAATCCTGATGGAGGCAGAACAAAAAGTCTTAGAACTATATATCTGATATAAGAAAAAGAGATGAGTAAAAGGTGAGATTTGGGTTGTCGGCCTGATTCGTTTTGGTGCTAAAATTAACGTTAATTTGACAAGTCAGAAAAAGAGTTGGTTTGAGTGGCTGATAAAGAATTAGTATTGCACTTGATGAGTTTATGCTACTGGCAGGATATCTTGACAGACAAGTCAAGCAGACTTTTAGGAATAGGAATGCGTATCTTTTTTTTTTATTGTACTTTAGATTCTGGGGTACATGTGCAGATCATGCAGGATTGTTGCATAGGTACATACCTGGCAAGGTGGTTTGCTGCCTTCCTCACCCCATCACCTATATCTGATATTTCTCCATATGTTATCCCTCCCCACCCTCCCCACCCACTGTGTCCCTCCCCCTGGTCCCCCGCCAACTGACCGCAGTGTGTGATCCTCGCCTCCCTGTGTCCACCTGTTCTAATTGTTCAACACCAGCCCATGAGTGATACCATGCAGTGTTTGATTTTCTGTTCTTGTGTCAGTTTGCTGAGAATGATGATTTCCAGATTCATCCATGTCCCTATGAAGGACATGAACTCGTCCTTTTTTATGGCTGCGTAGTATTCCATGGTGTATATGTGCCACATTTTCTTTAGCCAGTCTATTGTTGATGGACATTTGGGTTGGTTCCAGGTATTTGCTATTGTAAAGAGTGCTGCTATGAACATACGTGTGCATATGTCTTTATAATAGAATGATTAATAATTCTTTGGGTATTCAGTAATGGGATTGCTGGGTCAAATGTAATTTCTATTTCTAGGTCCTTGAGGAATCGCCACACTGTCTTCCACATGGTTGCATTAATTTGCACTCCCACCAACAGTGTAAAAGTGTTCCTATTTCTCCACATCCTCTCCAGCCTCCATTGTCTCCAGATGTTTTAATGATTGCCATTCTAACTGGCGAAAGATAGTATCTCAATGTAGTTTTAATTTGTATTTCTCTAATGACCAGTGATGATGAGCATTTTTTCATATGTTTGTTGGCTGCATGAATGTCGTCTTTTGAAAAGTGCCTGTTCATATCCTTCACTCACTTTTTGATGGGGTTGTTTTTTTCTTGTAAATTTGTTTTCATTCTTTGTAGATTCTGGATATTAGCCCTTTGTCAGATGGGTAGATTGCAAACATTTTTTCCCATTCTGTTGGTTGCTGGTTCACTCTAATGATTGTTTCCTTTGCTGTACAGAAGCTCTGGAGTTTAATTAGATCCCAGTTGTCTATTTTGGCTTTTGCTGCCATTGCTTTTGATATTTTAGCCATGAAGTCCTTGCCTATGCCTATGTCCTGAATGGTTTTGCCTAGGTTTTCTTCTAGGGTTTTTATGGCGTTAGGTCTTATGTTTACATCTTTAATCCATCTGGAGTTAATTTTAGTGTAAGGTATCAGGAAGGGGTCCAGTTTCTGCTTTCTGCACATTGCTAGCCAGTTTTCCCAACACCATTTATTAAACAGGAAATTCTTTCCCCATTGCTTGTTTTTGTCAGGTTTGTCAAAGATGAGATGATTGTAGGTGTGTGATGTTACTTCTGAGGCCTCTGTTCTGTTCCATTGGTCTATGCCTCTGTTTTTGATACCATGCTGTTTTGATTACTGTAGCCTTGTAGTATAGTTTGAAGTCAGGCAGCATGATGCCTCCAGGTTTGTTCTTTTTGTTTAGGATTGTTTTGGCTATGTGGGCTCTCTTTTGGTTCCATGTGAAGTTTAAGGTGGTTTTTTCCAGTTCTGTGAAGAAGGTCATTGGAAGCTTGACAGGAATAGCATTGAATCCATAAATTACTTTGGGCAATATGGCCATTTTCACAATGTTGATTCTTCCCAACCATAAGCATGGAATGCTTTTTCATCTGTTTGTTTCCTCTCTTATTCCATTGAGCAGTGGTTTGTAGTTCTCCTTGAAGAGGTTCTTTACATCCTTTGTTAGTTGTATTCCTAGATATTTTTTTCTCTTTTTAGCAATTGTGAATGGGAGTTCACTTTTGATTTGACTCTAAGTCTGTTAATGGTGTATAGAAATGCTTGTGATTTCTGCACATTGATTTTGTATCCTGAGACTTTGCTGAAGTTGCTTATCAGTTTAAGGAGATTTTGGGCTGAGACAATGGGGTCTTCTAAATATACAATCATGTCATCTGCAGATAGAGACAATTTGGCTTCCTCCTTTCCTAATTGAATACCCTTTATTTCTTTTTCTTGCCTGATTGCTCTGGCTAGAAATTCCAATACTATATTGAATAGGAGTGGTGAAAGAGGACATCCTTGTCTTGTGCCAGATTTCAAAGGGAATGCTTCCAGTTTTTGCCTGTTCAGTATGATATTGGCTGTTGGTTTGTCATAAATAGCTTTTATTATTTTGTGATATGATCCATCGATACCTAGTTTATTGAGGGTTTTTAGCATAAAGCGCTGTTGAATTTTGTCTAAGGCCTTCTCTGCATCTATTGAGATTATCATGTGGTTTTTATCTTTGGTTCTGTTTATGTAATGGATTATGTTTATAGACTTGCGTATGTTGAACTAGCCTTGCATCCCTGGGATGAAGCCTACTTGATCACGATGAATAAGCTTTTTGATTTGCTGTTGCGTTCTGTTTGCCAGTATTTTATTGAAGATTTTTGCTTCGATGTTCATCATGAATATTGGCCTGAAGTTTTCTTTTTTAGTTGCGTCTCTGCTCGGTTTTGGTATTAGGATGATGTTGGTCTCATAAAATGTGTTGGAGAGGATTCCCTCTTTTCGTATTGTTTGGAATAGTTTCAGAAGGAATGGTACCAGCTCCTCGTCATGCGTCTGGTAGAATTCGACTATAAACCCGTCTGGACCTGGGTTTTTTTAGTTGGTAGGTTATTAATTGCTGCCTCAACTTCAGCCCTTGTTATTGGTCTATTCAGGGTTTCAACTTCTTCCTGGTTTAGTCTTGGGAGAGTGCAAGTGTCCAGGAATTTATCCATTTCTTCCAGATTTACTGGTTTGTATGCATAGAGTTGTTACTTAGTAATCTCTGATAGCAGTTTGCATTTCTGTGGAATCAGTGGTGATATCTTCTTTATCATTTTTATTGCATCTATTTGATTCTTCTCTCTTTTTTATTAGTCTGGCTAGCGATCTATCTATTTTGTTGATCTTTTCCAAACAGCTCCTGGATTTGTTGGTTTTTTTGAAGGGATTTTTTTTTTTGTCTCTATCTCCTTCAGTTCTGCTCTCATCTTAGTTACTTCCTGTCTTCTGCTAGCTTTTGAGTTTTTTTTTATCTTGCTCCTCTAACTCTTTCAATTTTGATGATAGGATGTCGATTTTAGACCTTTCCTTGCTCCTCATGTGGGCATTTATTGCTATGAATTTCCCTCTAGACACTGCCTTAAATGTGTCCCAGAGATTCTGGTATGTTGTGTCTTCATTCTCGTTGGTTTCAAAGAACATCTTTATTTCTGCCTTCATTTCATTGTTTACCCAGTCAACATTCAGGAGCCAGTTGTTCAGTTTCCGTGAAGTTGTGTGGTTTTGTGTTTGATTCTTAATCCTGAGTTCAATTTGATGGCACTGTGGTCTGAGAGACTGTTATGATTTCTGTTCTTTTGCATTTGCTAAGGAGTGATTTACTTCCAATTATGTGGTTGATTTTAGAGTAAGTGCAATGTGGTGCTGAGAAGAATGTATATTCTCTGGATTTGGGGTTGAGAGTTCTGTAAATGTCTATTAAGTTTGCTTGGTCCAGATCTGTATTCAAGCCTTGGATATCCTTGTTGATTTTCTGCCTTGTTGATCTGTCCAGTATTGACAGTGGAGTGTTAAAGTCTCCCACTATTATTATGCAGGAGTCTAAGTCTCTTTGTAGGTCGTTAAGGACTTGCTTTATATATCTGGGTGCTCCTGTGTTGGGTCCATATATATTTAGGATAGTTAGTTCTTCTTGTTATATTGATCCTTTTACCATTATGTAATGCCCTTCTTTGTCTCTTTTGATCTTTGTTGGTTTAAACTCCGTTTTATCAGAGACTAGAATTGCTACTCCTGCTTTTTTTTGCGCTCCATTTGCTTGGTAACTCTTCTCCATCCCTTTATTTTGAGTCTGTGTGTGTCTTTGCACGTGAGATGGGTCTCCTGAATACAGCACACTGATGGTTCTTGGCTTTTTATCCAATTTGCCAGTCTGTGTCTTTTGATTGGGGCATTTAGTCCATTTACATTTAGTGTTAATATTGTTATGTGTGAATTTGATCCTGCATTTTATTACTGGTTGATTGTTTTGCCCTTTGGTTGGCGTAATTTCCTTATTGTACCATTGGTCTTTATCATTTGGTTCTTTTTTGCAGTGACTGGTACTGGTTGTTCCTTTCTGTGTTTAGTGCTTCCCTCAGGAGCTCTTGTAGGGCAGGTCTGGTAGTGACAAAATCTCTCAGCAATTGTTTGTCTGTAAAGGATTTTATTTCTCTGTCACTTATGAAGCTTAGTTTGGCTGGATGTGAAATTCTGGGTTGAAAGTTCTTTTCTTTAAGGATGTTGAATATTGGCCCCCACTCTCTTCTGGCTTGTAGGGTTTCTGCCAAGGATCTGCTGTGAGTCTGATGGGCTTCCCTTTGTGAGTGTCCTGACCTTTCTCTCTGGCTGCCCTTAGTATTTTTTCCTTCATTTCAATCCTGGTGAATTTGATGATTATGTGCCTTGGGGTTGCTATTCTAGAGGAATATCATTGTGGTGTTCTCTGTATTTCCTGTATTTGAATGTTGGCCTGCCTTGCAAGGTTGGGGGAAGTTCTCATGGAGAATATCCTGAAGAGTGTTTTCCAGCTTGGATTCATTCTCCCTGTCATCTTCTAGTACACCAATCAAGCATAGATTAGGTCTTTTCACATAATCCCATATTTCTTGAAGGCTTTGTTCATTTCTTTTCACTCTTTGTTCTCTTTTCTTGCCTTCTTATTATGTTTCATTGAGTTGATCTTCAATCTCTAATATCCTTTCTTCTGCTTGATCTATTCGGCTATTGAAACTTGTATGAAGTTCTTGTGCTGTGTTTTTCAGCTCCATCAAGTCGTTTTTTGTTCTTCTCTAAGCTCGTTATTCTAGTTAGCATTTCATCTAACCTTTTTTCAAGGTTTTTAGTTTCTTTGCATTGGATTAGAACATGTTCCTTTAACTCAGAGAAGTTTGTTATTATCCACCTTCTGAAGCCTGCTTCTGTCAGTTTGTCAAATTCGTTCTCCATTCAGCATTGTTCCCTTGCTGGTGAGGAGTTGTGATCTTGTGGTGGGGCAAGACATTCTGGTTTTTGATAGTGTCATTCTTCTTGCACTGGTTTTTTCCCATCTCTTTGGATTTATATAGTTTTGATCTCAGGTAGCTGTTGGGGAGGCGGCCTTTCTTTCCTTTGCCTGCAGAGACGCTGCTGGGCTGCTACAGGTTCAGTGTAGCTGCTGTGTCTTATTTACTAAGGAAAGTTAGCCTGGCTTCTGCAATGGCAGCTGCCCTCCCCCCAACCCCCCCCAGCTGGATTGTTCCTGGTGGCTCTCTAGGTGTGAAACTCTGACATGAGAGTTTTTTTCAGTCTGCTGGGCTTTGTCAAGGGCGGAGGGGACCCATCCTCCCGTATGGGCTGTTTCCCTATTTTCCATTCCCTTCCCTTGGGGGGGGAAGGTGGATCTGTCCAGTGGGCTTTCTGGCTTTTGCGTCAGCCAGTGCTTCTGCCCAGATCTATGCCCTGGCAAAAGTTGCTGTTTTGCCCTGTTCAGGCAGCTTGCTGAGGATTTTCAGCCCAACGAAGATCTCCTGTTCTGTGGGTTGTAGAGGGCTTGGGTGAAGCACTGTATCTGAACCAAAGTCCCAGAGAGGGAGATTCCCCTGTTCCTCCGGTCAGTTGCATGCACCTCCTGGGTGGAGCTGTGCCCTGCCTTGCCTCAACTTGCCTTATTTGATTTATACCCACTGTCTAACCAGACCCACAAAATGAACCTGGTACCTTGTTTGGAATTGTGGAGACCACTTGGTTTCTGTGTCTCTTGCTGGGAGCTGCTTTCTGGAGCTGCCTCTTATTCGGCCATCTTGGGATCCACCCAGGAATGTACATCTTAAAGGAATGTTCATGTCTACAAATAGAAATTGGGAGTTCTCAGCTTAGAACTGAATAGTGAGAACAGTGAAATGCAGGAGGAATATACAAACGAATTATCTTTATCTCATTGAGGCCATGGAACAAAGAGCAGAGTATGTGTAAACAATATGCTCTTTGCTTTGCAAAAAAAAAAAAAAAAAGTAGGCATTTTAATTATTCTTTCTCTTCCTAATGTAAGCCAACAATTAAAGCCAAGACAATTACCATGTAGAAAAGAGATTTAGCTTGTGAATCCTAAAGGCTTTCTATAAAACACTCTATTTTCCATGGGCCGCACTCCTCAACATGAGCCTGGTTTCTCTGTCAGGCCAGAGGTATAATGGAAACATTTTATTTCACTTAACTCCATTCAAAGTCTCTTTTTGGCCAAGCTTATTTCATCTGAGGAATGGCTATAAATTTATGGAAATCTGTCCCAGATCTCTTCCAGCTTCAGTGACTTTTCTTTATGCTTGCAGAACAACTTGTGAATTTTTGGAAGCACAAGACAGCATACTTTTACTTTTTATTTGATTTCTCTAAGTGTCAGTGGTTGTGGCAATTAAAATCATCTCAGAAATGCCTTTGCTGAGAACCTGGTTGACAACTGCTCTATATGGGGACAAGAGGGAGGTGGAGGAGAGAGGATTCTTTCTACAAGACTCAGCTCCACCACACTTGTCCAGATGGAGTTCAGAGAGATTGGTACCATCTCAAAGCAGGAAAGAATTCAATGCAACTCTGTACTGATTTTGTGGGTTTTCACCATTTGGGAACTATCACATTTCGTCCTGGAATTTTCTAGTCATCTTCGTCCCAGAAGTTTCTATTAAAATCCTGAATGTCTGGGTAAGATAGGGTTATTGATTCATTAAATAGTTAAAGAAGATCAGATTCTAGTTATCTGATTTCATTTTTGTTTTTCCTCTATTTGTTTGCCATCTGATAAAACATTCATATAACTTTGAAGGAATAACTGGCAAAATAGATACTTCACTGGCAATAGTGGCAATACAGAATTACTTATAAGCAGTTACTTCTAAAAGTATTCTATGATTCTCAAAGACAAGTCAACAAAAACAGTCTTAGGGAATGTGGTTCCAGAAATACTCTGTTCAAAAAATGATGTTGCCCCATGGCAATTTCTATCAAATAGGGGATACAATCATAGTATTCAACTACTATTATAATGTTCTATGCCATATATAGTCATAGAAAAATGAAATTTTGTGTCCAAAAGACACCATAGAGAAGGACCTCAAGAGTCAGTATGACCCAACAGAAGAAGCTGCAGAATCAGACATATTAAAGTGAGACTCTAGCTCTGGCTTTCACTGTGCAACTCTGTGCAAGTTATTAGGTTGATGCAAAAGTAGTTGTGGTCTTTGCCATGAAAAGTAATAGCAAAGACCGCAATTTCTTTTGCACCAATCTAATATTTAAATTAACTGTGGTAATACCCAAGATTGTTCAGACTATTAAATACTAAAATGTATTAAAATGCCTGGTATATACGTTTGACAAGCAGTTATTGAGCATCTACTAATCCCACTGTACTGGATGAGGGGAAGGGAAGTGGGGAATAGAAATAAATGAGAAAAACATGGTCTCTATCCTCAAGGGCAAACATTGTACAAGTCATTTAGAAAGTAACACCTGTAACAAACATAGGTATAGGATGCCAATAAATAGTGCCGTTATTATTAACTTATGCCATTATTTTATTAATTATTTAATGGATTATTTTAAACTCAAAAAACTGTAATAGTTACAATATCATTAAAGAGGAAAAAAATAATTTCTATTTTAAAAGGAAAACCATCAAGTGTGATGTAAGATTTCAATCTGTATTCATGAACAGAAATGAAGTGATTGGAGTAACAAATTTAGGATACCTGTGAAATAGGCTGTTAAATCTGCATTGCCAATTTTAAATTCTACCAATCCCCCCTTATCGGTTTGCGACTGAGTTCACCCTTAATTAAGAAACAGTCTCTCGAGTCAGATATGCTTGATTTTCTTTTTTTTTTTTTTAAAGTTATTATTTTATATATTTTCTGAAATTTAAAAATAACTTTTTAAAAATGTTTGTTTTAGGTTTGGGGCTATGTGAAGGTTTGTTACATAGATAAAAACGCGTCACGGGGTTTGCTGTACATATTATTACATCACCCAGGTATTAAGCTCAGTACCCAGTTGTTACTTTTTCTGTTCCTCTCCTTCCTCCCAACTTTTCCCTCCAGTAGCCAATAGTGTCTGCTGTTTCCTTCTTTGTTTTCATAAGTTCTTATCATTTAGTTCCCACTTATAAGTGAGAACATGCAGTATTTCCTTTTCTGTTCCTAAGTTAGTTTGCTAAGGATGATGGCCTCCAGCTCCATCCACATTCCCACAAAAGACATAATCTCATTCTTTTTTATGGCTGCATAATATTCCATGGTGTATATGTACCACATTTTCTTTATCCAGTCTGTCCTTGATGGGCATTTAGGTTGATTCCATGTCTTTGCTATTGTGAAGAGTGGTGCAATTCACATTCACATGCCTGTGTCCAGACATGCTTGATTTTCAGTGTTTGTTCTGGCAGTGATAACTGTATAAACTTGGGCAAATTTTAATCCTTCCTATACTTTACTTTCCTTACCCATAAATTGAGAATAATAGTATGTTTTCTCTCTAAGTTGAGGATAAAATGTTTAGCACTGAGTGCTTAACATGACTTTCACTGTTTCCATGCCATAGTACAAACTACGGAAGGGTGAACAGGTATCAAACTCTGCCTTCAAAGAGTTTACAGTAAAAGAGATAGATATTTAAATAGGTATCATGAAACAGCACATTAATTGCATTGATAGGGGAAAGCATACAGTGCTATTCGGGGATGCATTATAATGCATCCAGCTAGGAGAAAGAGCTAAATAAGGAAAAGTCTCTGACTACACAAATTTATACTAAGTGAAGAGATGAAGGAGGAGAAGCAAGACATATATCTGATAGCAACACTAGAACGTATGAGGTACCTAAGATGGTAAGTACCTTAAGGAAGACCAATATATTTTGTAGAGCTTTCTTTAATGGAAGATTATCTCACTTCATACAAATGGTTTGTTAGCCAACCCACACTTCTAATGAACAGTGTCTATAAAACCTCAAAACTAATAGAAATTTTACTGGCATAAACCCTTCAGTGTGCACAGTACACAATGTTCTCAGCCTCTAATAAGAGACATGTAGTTCTTATTATGCATGCGTTGTTTAGTTTAATATAAAAGTCTGTTTAAAAATTCTATTGAAAAAATACTTGAAGATAGCGTGTCATGATTAGATTCTGATTTTCAAGATTTACATTTGAGAAACTCAAATGGTGGAAAATTTCAAAGTTGTAACAGATTAATTTCCATTTCATAATGATATATTCATCTTTTTCCAGCTTAACATTATAAAACCAAATCCTAGAGTGAGACTTCCAACCACAAGGGCTCCTGAAATAATCAAATCTCTTAAATAGTGAGATTTTTTCTTCAGTGCGATTGTTCTCACCATTGCGGCTGTGCACATCAAATAAAAATAGATCGATCAGAGTATCAGAATTGGCACAGCATTTGTTAAGGCAAAAACATTCAATGTTTATGTATTAAAATAATAGATTTTTTTCCATAGAATAGGCAAGAGCTCAAAATTCATGTGTCACTTAACAAGAAATAAAAATATGTAAAAGAAGACCTTATATACATGTCAAATTTAATCTTTTGTGTTTATCCATGATGGTTGACATGAGCAATAAACAAGTTTTACTACATTGCACACTTTGTGGTGACAAGCCACAATATAACTAAAGAACATTAAAAAACTATAAGATAAATGTGTGTGTTTGGTGTTTTTTATTTGAACCAGTTAAATTTAAGAAGCCATTTTTTTGTTTTCTGATCATAATTCTAGATTTTCACCATAAAATGGGTACATAGAAGGATATTTTCAGCTTGAAAAAAATTATTTTCAACAACTTGATAGTAGTTTCAATAAGTTCAATAGGAAAAGAATGAACCAGCAGACTAAAAACAAGCTCCTAAATATCTGTTGTTAAGGGCTGATAACAACAGGTGTTTCAGTTTCTTATCTCCTCAAAATTTATGTATTAAATCTCTAACTCCCAGTACTGTGGAATGTAACTGTATTTTGAGAGGTTATTTAAATAGAGAATGAAGTTACAATGAGATTATTAGGGTGGTCCCTAATCCAAAATGACTGTTGTCCTTATAAGAGGAGGAAATTGGAACATAAATAGGTACAGAGGAAAGAGGACACAGTGAGCTATCTTCAAGCCAGAAAGAAACCTCAAATTAATTAATTTCTCAGGGTTTTTATAGGCACAGGATTGGGGTGTGGCAAGCCAGGGTGGTCTTGGGAAATGCAGTACTTGGGCACAAAAACAAAAATGCATGTCCTCACCTAGGCCCGTTGGCACAGGCCCAGGGGTGGAGCCGTAGCCAGGGACCCACCCGCCTCTGATCAGCACTTCCCTGTCCCGCTCCTGTATCAATAGTACAAGGCCATTACCCATCCATAATTGAGGTGGTAATTAGTCACTAAATCTTTTGATATAAAAATATTAGATTACCTATGTCTAGACTAAGATTTATAACTCTTATTCCTTTTTGTATAATAAATATTAAGATTAAATCAAAGTACATGACTCTCATAAATCCTATACTCCATGTCTTTACTCACACCCATCAAACGCCTAAATTCTAGGCCCCTCCAAATACCTCTCTCTCCTCTAGGTAATAAGAAATGTGTGTTCATCTGGATCTCATAAATTGTGATGGCCCTTCCTTTATGTCTGACATAACCTCAGGCTATTAGAATGATATTCAGTAGCTCTAAAATGACTGAGTACAAGGTCCCAAATAAGGACCCGGTAGCCTGTGACCACCGGAATACTGTTTCACCACAGGTCCGGTTTCTGTCTCTTGTCTAAGGACTGTTTGAGCTAAGTGATATGATCAAACTGTTTCTCAAAAGATAATCCACTCCCAGGAAGCTCAGCCACAATGTTATATTTATTTCAAAACTGTTTCTTATTTGTCTTCCCATAGAGCATAGCAGAACTACAAATAAGCAGTCTCCACTCAAATGTCAAGAACTTGTAGATTTTACTATAAGCTCTTGGAGCTTCCTCTGACTTTGCAAACTTTCCTACTTTTATATTGTCTTGTGCTTCCATCCTTAAATGAACAAGCATAAACATCCAATAATCTCAGTAGCCTAAAACATTGAAAATGGCACTTTAGGTTTAGGATTCCATCTGGCCCTATGTTTCAACATTTTCAGGGGTTTCGTTAATTTCTACTGCTAGGATATTACCAGGATATTGTTTTATTTGCTTTGTGTGAGTATATCATGCAAAGGGCTGTCAGAGCACTAAAAAGGAGAGAGAGCTACACATTCACTGAGCTGGCAGCACAGTTTGATGCCTGTTTTGTGCCTGCTTGCTTGTAAATCATCATTTACATAGTGGAATTCTATCTAAAACTCTATTTTAACATACTACCTTGTAAAGCAATAGTTGGGAGGACATCTCATGTCCCTTTAACCATTGAAGCACACTGTTAGGTACCAGTAAGAACATAATAAATAATAAGTATGGTTAATTAGAAAGAAAGGCAGACAGAGAAATGTGGAGATGAAGGAAAGGAAGGTAAGAAAGAAAAGAAGGGAAGGAAAGGAAAGGGGAAAGGACAAAGGAAAGGAGAGGAGAGGGGAGGGGAGGAAGAGACAGGGAGGGGGAGGAGGAAGAGGGGGATAGAAATATTAATAGTAAAGGCCATTCTGATGACATTTCACACAGAAATGAGGAATATCTTATGAAAACTGTAGTAAAGGTCATTCTTAATATAAAGTGGCAAAGAACTTGGCTGAATTATGTCCCTGATATAGCACTTTATGAAAAGGAGAACCTAAGAGCAATGAACTAACATATCTGATGGAAGAAAGGTGTTTTGGGATTTTTTTGGTTTTTGTTTTTTTGAGATGGAGTTTCGCTCTTGTTGCTCAGGCTGGAGTGCAGTGATGCAATCTCTGCCCACTGCAACCTCCGTCTCCCAGGTTGGAGCGATTCTCCTGCCGCAGCCTCCCAAGAAGCTGGTATTACAGGTGCCAGCCACCATGTTCAGCTAATTTTCATACTTTTAGTAGTAACAGGGTTTCACCATGTTGGCCAATCTGGTCTTGAACTCCTGAACCTCAGGTGATCCACCTGTTTTGGCCTCCCAAAGTACTGGGATTAGAGGCATGGGCCACCGCGCCCTGCTGGAAACAAGTTTTAAGCAAAATATTGAAGGAGCTATGTGGCTTCTTTTAATTGCACACAGTAAGATGCAAGAAGAGAAGAATGGTTTAAGTATGGGATTTATAATCAACAGGAAAGCAGAATATAAAGATTGGGAAAATTTTCAGCCTGCCATATAAAGAACAAAAAGCATGCAAGAGTGAAGTCAAGTGACTCTTTGATGAAAAAATTAGTATGGATAGAAGGAAACCAGGTGCTATTTATTAAAAAATGGAAGAATACTCCTGAAGGCATTTTGAGTATCTTTGAGGCCTCTCCTCCTGGAGATCTAGGAGGGCAGAATAGTTTCAACATGGGCTTGCTGTCTGCAGCCACCTAGGGACTCTCCTCCCCTTCCAATATATTGCTCCTCAACCACCTCAGCTGCGACTCAAGTGGTCTTGGATGCAGCTCAGGTCACAACTCGGGAGGGCACAATCAGTAAGACTTGGCAGCATCCACATGGTACTAATTCTGCAGGCATGCAGAGTACACGAACTGTGGAGGCATGGCTGTGTCCACCTAGATTGCAGACACCCTGAGGGGCCATGCAGAGACTCGTTGCAGATGTGGAGCCATCATAGAGAATTCCCATTAGAACAATGACTAGAGGGGTCATGGGGGCAGAGCTGCCTATGAGACCAAGAACTATAGCGCTACCAGTGTACCACTCCAGCCTGGGAGAGCTCAGGGATATGACACCAACCTGTGAGAGCTGCTGCATGGACTGAGCCCAGCAAAGCCATGAAGGAAGAGCTGCCTGAGGCCTTGGAGTCCCAACCCTACCATGGTATGTCTAAGAGATGGGACATGGAGTCGAGGAAGATTATTCTGGAGCCTTGAGATTCAATGCTGTTTACCCTGTTAGGTTTCAGACTTGCTTGGGACCAGTTACCCCTTTCTTTCTGCCAGTTTCTCCCTTTAGAGATCATAATGTCTACCATATGCCTGTACCACCACTGTATTTTGGAAGTAGATAACCTGTTCGATTTCACAGGCTATGGCTGGGGGACAATTTGACTCAGAATTAATCATGTCTTGAATTCCATCCATATCTAGATGAGACTGCACACTTTGGCCTTATGAGTTGGTGCTGGAAGAAGTTAAGAATTTTGAGGTTATTGGGATGGAGTGGATGTATTTTGCATGTTAGAAGAACATACATTTAGGAGAACAGGAGTGGAATGCTATGGCTTAAATGTGTCTCCCCAAGCTCATGTATTGAAAACTTGATCTCTAATGCAGTAGTCTTGGGAGATGGGGTCTAATGAGAGGTGTTTGGGTCATGGGAGCACTGCCTTCATGAATAGATTAAAACTATTATCATAAGAGTGGATTCCTTATAAAAGGATGGATTCAGCCCTACCTTGTTCTCTCTCTCCTGCTCTTTTGCTTTTCACCATGGGATGAAGCAGCAAGAAGGCCCTCACAAGATACAAGATGCTGTCCCCTCCATCTTGGCCTTCTCACCCTCCAGAACTGTAAGCCCATACACTTCTGCTCGTTGTAAACTACCTAGTCCCAGGTGTTCTGTTACAGTTGTACAAAATGAATCAAGAGGGAAAGAAAGAATGAGGAATGGTTGAATCATTCAGTTTTTCTGTAACAATGAATGGGGTTCAGGACATACAACCCCAAAATACAGCTGTAGGAAACCAAAATATGCCTCTTTTGCATATAGACTATTTAGAACTGGTTACTTTGAGATACTGCAGACATAGGAGAAGCTCTGAAAGACCTGATGATATCATCATAGGTCCTGAATGAATTGCCACCCTTTTCTATTTGGCTTTTTAGGTGAGAGGATTGGTGTACTGCAAGGGCTGATCCAGGGTATTATGAGTCCTGTGTCTAAATAGTCTTTAATGATTGGTTTGACTCCTAATAAAGCTTTATATCTAAGGGAATATTTCTTAATGTTTGGCAGAGGTTTACATGTGTCTTTGGTTATTTCTAGAGGAATTGACGACATAATTCATTTGATATCTGTAGAAGAACTTGCCCATGAAGAATCTGGATAAGAAAGGCTCTAATTACCACTTTCAAATTTTTGATTAACTTTAGCAAGTATAATATTACACGTGGGCTTTTGTAAGTCTTCTGTGTCTCCCTAATTGAGAGTCATTTCTCCCTTCTCTGAAAATGGGATGTGGATATTACAGGTCTCCAGAAAATCCCATCCTAGCAGATGTATGGGGGCACTATCTACTATAAGAAAAACATCATGCCCTACTAGTTTTTCTAATTAAAATTTAATAGTGTTTGATTTAAAAGTTATAATTGGGGTCTTCGAAACCCCTACCATTTGAACTTTCTTTACTCCAAAGAAAAGGGCTTTTCATTTAGGTAGGGTTAAGGACGGACAGTGTGGCACTGTAATAACTTAGCTTGTGCTAGGAGGCGCCCAACTTCCTGTCGCTGGCCCCTGCCCTCTGCCCCTTTGCCTGTCCTCAGGCTGCTGGAACAAAGGAAGGACAGCTCATTCCTCATGGGCGATCACTCTGCACCCATAGGGTCGAGCCTGGGGAAGCTGGAGGGAGGGCTGGGGCCTCCTTGTCCTGGGTTCTCAGCCCTCCCCACGCCCCCCTCCCTCAGCACCACCGACACCGCCTCTCACATGGGGCTGCTGCTTTCTGCAGCCACTGTGCCGCCTCCCCCTAATTGTCATGGAAAGGGTGGAGAATGGAGGGGAACCAGGCATCCTTGGAGACAGCCCGGGAGGGCAACAGTGTAGTGTCACCCACAAGGGAGGCTAGGGCAACAGATCTGGCTGCCAGCAGCAGCAGCATAGCAGCTGCGTGAATGTGCAGCATGGAACCCAGGCCAAGTCAGACCAGGCTCCGGGGCCGGGGTATCTGCTTGCAGTTTTCTACCCTCCTCCCCGAGCTTCTGTCAAGGAGCAAGGTTTGCCAGCGAGTCAGAAGGATTTGAACCGAGCAGCCAATCTTTTCAGCCCCTCCCTCACAAACCTCTGCCTGGAGATGCAGCAGCCTGTGTCCTCCAGGGCCTCTGGTTTGTTGTACTATATAGTATATTTCACTATGGAAAATGTCACCTTTAGTCACCTTGGAGCCCACTCACCTGGTTCTGTTGTTTTACCCCATCCCTTCTCTTGTGCACCTATTGATTTGTTTCTGAGGAGAGTACACCATTCACTATTGTAGAGTAACCCCTGTGACTCAATATTACCATAGTGCAATGTTGTTTTGTGCTATTTTGAACAATTAAAAGACTTGTTTTGAAAAAAAAAAAAAAAAGGCACACCTGCCGTGGCCCTGACTACAGCACCTGCTGTCACCACCATGGCGGCCCCACTTTTGCTGTGGCAAGGATGAGCTGGGGCACTGAAGACTGTCCTCCAGGAAGCCCATGTGTTTCGAGGACTTGCTTCTACAGTTTCTTTGTCTGTGGAATCAGGGGAAGAGTGAAAAGGGTCAGCCACAGAATCCCAAGAAGCAAAGTACACCAAAAAATGTCATGGAACCAAAGCAGAGGGGCAGCTCCTAGCCACCCAGACAGCAGCTGAATTGTCTAAAAACCTATCTTCACCCAGTTCTCACCTGCCAGCTGTGAATAAGGGCAGGATGATAGCTAGCCCCAGCCCCAACAGCAGCATGCTATTCACAGATGAAGGGATTCCAAAATTTTTGTCCAGAAAGCCTTTGGTAGAGTTCCCACAGAAAGTTCCATCTCCATTCAGAAAACAGGGCTCTGGTTCAGAAGCTCGTCGGGTGGGTCGGAAAGTGATGTCGTCTTCATCTTCATCCTCATCCAGCTCCTCTGATTCCGAGTCTGACGACGAAGCTGACGTTTCAGAGGTCACTTCTCAAGTGGTGAGCAAAGGCAGATGGGGGCTTCAAAAACCAGAGGCCTCTCATACCTTTGAAAACAGAGACCCCCAAATTACAGTATCAGCAAAAGAGAAAACCTCGCTGCAGAAGCCACATGCGGACATCACCTATCCAGAGAAGCCCCACCAGCCAAAGAAGAAAGGGCTCCCAGCGAAGCCATCAGAAGGCAGGGAAGATCCAAGAGCAAAAACCACAATGCCCAGATCTCAGGTAGATGAAGAGTTTCTGAAGTAAAGTTTAAAGGAAAAACAATTGCAGAAAACATTTAGATTAAATGAAATAGATAAAGAAAGCCAAAAGCCATTTGAAGTTAAAGGACCCTTACCTGTCCACACAAAATCAGGGTTGTCTGCACCACTGAAGGGCAGCCCAGTACCTACTGTGTTGGCAGAAGAGGCCAGAGCAGGAGGGCAGCTGCAAGCCATTCCTCCTGGGGCCTCAGAGGGGCATCTGGAAACACCAGTGCCAGAGCCCCAGCGTAAGGCGGTCCCTCCCCTGCCCGGAAAGGAAGCCTCGGGAATGCAGGGAAGAGAAGGTCACCTGAAGGCTAGAGAGGCAATCGTGGAAGATCAGATTCCACCAAGCGGTTTGGAGACAGTTCCTGTTGAGAAGAACCATGGTTTCCATGAAAAGCCAGCAGCACTGAAGCATGAGGCCAAGGGCAAGGCCATGGAAGACACGGCCGCGCCAGGGAATGGACGATCAAGACTGCACACAGGAGCCGGCCCCAGCGCCTACTGAGCCATTCAACAACACTACCTACAAGAACCTCCAGTATCATGACTACACCATGTACACCTCCTTAAACCTAAACCTCGACCTCTTAAAATTGAGGATGCCTCAGCCCTCCTCAGGCTGGGATTCACCTCGATACTGAGGGCCCTCAGTGTGAAGGTGAACCTTGCTTCATCTTCGCACCATCCTGGAGTGCAAAAATAAAATCCACTCGAGTCACACGCAAAAAACCTATAGGGGGTGCCTACCCTATAGACCACCTGTTATCCCAGGGGAGCCCGGACCAAGTCTGGTCCGTGCCCGGTGGCGTAAAATCCCGCTGGGGCCTCCAAATGTTGTAACCAGCAAGTTAGAAGGAATGCGTCACTCTCTCAGTTCCAAATTAAGAGTCCTTTATTTGCCCACGACCAAGAGACAGCCAGCGCTCAAAATCTCTCGCCCCAAGGAAGGGGATTGATTCCCCTTAAAACACTTTCAGTTTTTAGGGCGAGAAACACAAGCTATGGAAAGAGCGGAGGACTGAGTTGATCCTCTGTGATAAGTGGCTAGGGTTACACAGGACCGGTATGGGCAGAAGTATTCAATAACCTGCTGGCAGCTAGTATCAGTGTTATCTCTGGGGCATAAGTAAAAGTCCTTAGACCGGAGGATTTTTTTCAGTCACATCCGACTCTCCACATCCGAATTGGCCTGCAGTGTGTCCAAACCCACTGGCAAGGTCGATGCTGGCATACTAAACATCATCCAAATCTCGGTTAGGGGGAATAGGTTGCTGGAAACAGAGCACATAGATCAGACTCAAGAGAGACCTTATTGGAGAGGCAATACCTGCCTTCCAGTAGGTATTGGCAATCACATGTCCCGTTTTTGAAAGAAGTGAGGAGGAAGGAGTAGATAGGGCAGAGGTCACGGCAAGAGAAAACAGACAAGAAAAATAGATAAGGATGATTATTTGGAGGACTTCACCCAACTCAGTAGCAACTTTAAGGGGTCTGGCATGGGTATGGGGACCCATGTTTCTTGTTGGGTCTTGCTGGCCTTCTTGATGTGGGAGTAGTGGATCCAAGCAGGAATGCTGTCAACCTTCAGGGCTGTTGGGGTGGTGAGGATAATGGTGTGAGGTCCTTTCCAAGCAGGGGTGAGTCCTTTCCATATAATCAATTACCAAGGAGGGTATTCACAATAGCAGGTAGACTTGCCAAGCAGGCTGCGGTTACAGTGGTTACAGGTGCTGTGAACAGTGTGAACCACTCTTAACAGATGCGGTTACAGTGGTTATAGGTACTGTGAACAGTGTGAGCCACTCTTAACGGTACAAAGCTTTGAGTGCAGCCTGACCCAGTAATGCACCTGAGGGGGCCGAGGCAGGGAGGGAGAAGCTAAGATGGAGCATGTCAGTCTCACAGCTAAGATGGAGTCAGTTAGACTAGCACAAGCTAGGCTGTTACAGCACCAGCATCCACAGGGCTCTGGCACTTTCCCCTGTTTATGGATATTTTAACTTCCCTTAAAGTATTTGATGGAAGCAGGGGGGGAAACTCTCTGTGTTCCCTTGGAGCATCCCTCAACTCCCTTGAGTTATTTCGGTGCCTTCCTCTGGGGGCCTTCTGCCTCCTTTGCACAAACACCCATTTAAGTTTTTTTGCATTCCTTTTTAAGAAGTCCTTTCTTTGTGCAATAGTACAAAATTGCTTCCTCTTTGACTTACTGGGACTTCTGAGGGGAAGAAAACTCTTGTGATGTTTCAGTTTGGTTACTAAGTTGTGTTAGTTGTAAACTCAGTCTTAGAGGCTATCTCCTTTCCTTCTCAATGATAATTTATGACAACTGGTCAGCAAGGGTGACAAGGTGGGTAGTGGGCAAAGAAGCCCAAGCCATATTGTTTTATTTATCAAGGTCATTAACTCATCATCTAAGCTTTATACAAATCCAGAATTTAGCAAGATGTCACTTCTACCATGGTTAAAGTTTTCAGGAGGTATACCTGAATGTTGTTTGGATGTTTCTTCAAACCTGATGTTATAGTCAGATATAGTTTCATTTGGGTGTATTTTACATTATTTTACCTTTGTCCAATCTGTAACTTTAGGAAATATCTGTGGTAAATTCTCACAGAGGTAGATGCAAAGCACCCTACACTTCTCTCTCTCCATTTGTATCTATGTTGTCAAAATTTTCTAAAGGCTATTTCCAACCCACTTCCCTGTGCTACTTTTTGGCTTTGTTTTGCAGATGAGTCACTCATTTAGCTAATAAAGATCAGAAAAGTCTAGATCATAGGTCTTATGCATTAATTGGGATTCTTTGGTAAACCTGATGAGATCTTGGTTTGGGTTAGGGAATCCAGATACCTGGGATCTTAACTCTAAATTGGTCCCTTGTGTATACAATATGTTAGTGCTACAGCCTAATGGGTTCTTCTTGCCCACTGCTCCAAAAACACCAGTATGTGGAGAACAGCAGGTGTTGCAGCAGAGAAAGTTTAGGGCCAGCCAAACAAGGAGACAGGAGATATTTCTCAAATCCACCTTCAGGGAACTGAAATAATTGATTGGCTGGGGATAAAGTCACAGGGGTATCAGAAATGCAGGAGAATGAGTTCCACAAGGGAGTTTTCAGGATCCACTGAGTCAGTTCCTTGGTATGGGTCACATGTCCAGGTGGCATCTCCTGGTCTGCCAAAATGCTAAGTCAGAAAAACATCTCAAAGACCAGTTCTTTAGTTCTCACATTAGTGATATTATATATAGAAGCAGTTGGGGAAATTAAAAATGTTTTGACCTCTGGTTATGTGACTCAAGGGCAGTAAGCAATTACAGAAAAGTACATTTGTGTTAGGCCATTCTTGCATTGCTATTTAAAAAGTACCTGAGACTGGATAATTTATAAAGAAAATAGGTTTAATGGGGTCACAGTTCTGCAGGGTGTACAGGATGCATAGCCCTGGCATCTGCTTCTGGAGAGGCCTCTGGAAGCATACAATCATGACAGAAGGCAAAACAGGAGCTTACATGTCACATGGCAAAAGTAGGAGCAAGGTGGGGGGGGTTGCCACACGCTTTCAAACAATCAGATCTTGCAAGAATCCACTCCACAAGGACAGCACCAAACTACTGGTGCTGAACCACTCGTGAGGAATCCATCTCCATGACCCAATCACCTCCCACCAGACCCTACCTCCAACAATGGGGATTACATTTCAACATGAGATTTGGGCAGGAACAAGCATCCAAACTATATCACAAGTTGAGCAAGGAATGAATGATTACTGTTTAACTGTGCCTATTTGGTAAAGTTCAGGCCTGTACCATAATTCTTAACGTTGTGGTCATTTATTAGTCATTATAATACAGTTACAAACTTTGAACAGGAGGAGGTTAGTTCAAGGAAAGGACAAGAATGAGCAAAAGCAATTTAAAGGTAGAAGAAAAATGGAGTGAGTTATGTTAGATTTCCCTAACTACGATAATTCTTGCAGAAGAAGTTTCATTAGGAGCCCCTTTCCTGGTGGGTTTTATTCTAAAAGGTGCGACTACTATTTTATTATCTCCTAGATATTTCTGGTCCCTTTGTAGTGTGAAGTGAAGGAACAGGGAAAGGAGGAAGAGGAAAAATGAAATAGTCTGGACAAGTGTACTAGTCCATTCTCACATTGCTATAAAGAAATACATGAGACTGGGTAATTTATAAAGAAAAGAGGTTTGATTGGCTCACAGTTCCACAGGCTGTACAGGAACCATGGCTGAGAGTGCCTCAGGAAACTTACAATCATGTTGGAAGGTGAAGGGGGAGCCAGGCACATCTTACATGGAAGGAGCAGAAGAAAGGGGTGGGGGAGATACTACACACTTTTAAACAACCAGATCTCATGAAAACTCACTCACTATTGTGAGAACAGCACCAAAGAGGAAATATACCCTCATAATCCAGTCACCTCCCACCAGGCCCCACCTCTAACAATGGGAATTAGAATCTGACATGAGATTTGGCTGGAGCCACAGACCAAACCATATCAACAAGAAATTTCAGACAGCAAAGGATTAGGAGGAACAGAAGAGACAGTTTCTGGAGCCTCTCTCATTTCAGAAGTAGCTTCTGTTAGTGTCTTCAGTTCTGAGATGGTCTTAAATATTTCCTTATTAACTTCCTAAGGGGGAGGCAAGTTTATCATTTCCTCTTTTGAATCATTTTAGGTGCCAGCTAAAGTATGACTCTTCATTTATTTTCCTTGATTCAGGAGCCTAATTGCTCTAATTTAGCATGTAAGAAAATTAATTTGGGAATATCAAAAGTTCTCCATTTAGGAACCTTTAGAACTTCATAAGATCTTCCCATTTACACAAGTACTTTCAAATAGAAGCACCATAATTATCAAACATAAAACCAGCTGGAGTCTCCAAAGGAGATAGCCCTCCTTTCCTTTCCTCTTTTTTGAAGGATTTTTTTCCCATTTTTCTTTAAAGAGGACCAACTGAACTGAGGCCTACGATTCAGTGTGGTGGGTCCACTGTGTTTTGATTGAAGGTAGGACTCCACTGTGTTTCACCACTAAATTGTTTCTGCCTTCTTACGTGTCCCAGTTTCTCTATGTGGAAGTCTATCACCTCTGAAAAGGTACACAAACTTTCTTTTGATTTATTTTTTTGGTGATTCTCTGTAGGGCCACTACATGTCACAGTGAGTCACCCCCAAACACTCTTGTTGGGCCCCCAGTCATCCAGGGGCACCTTTCAGCTGGGATGAGCAAAACGCCCTGTTCTCTTCAGAGCTAAGGAACTCAGTCTCTCATTCACCTGCAAAAAAGACAATTTGATCTTTAATTCAAATACACAGACAAGCCAGTGGAATTATTTGGGAAGGAAAAGGCAATGAAGAAGATCTTTTAAAATGTACATCCAAACCAAAATTAGGATCCAAAACAACTTTCAAGAAGAGAACAGACAGCTCACAATAAGCCAAGGACTTTCAACCAAGTGGGAGGTTTGAGGCTCAGGAAAATTTACGCCTTCTACCCAAGGAGAAGCTTACATTTAGGAGGGCTTCAATGGGCCCATGCTTGTACCTTAGTGTCAGGTTCAGGAAACTCCTTTGGGGGAATCTTAAGTTTTTCTGAGCCCCATATTGGGTGGCCAGGAATTGACAACAGAAAAACCTAATTCTGCCAAAAAAACCTAATTCTGTATTTGGGCTCTGGGGTACATGTGCACATCCTGCATCCTGCAGGATTTTTGCGTAGGAACATGCATGCTGTGGTGGTTTGCTGTCTCCATACCCCCCAACCCCCATCACCTACATCAGGCATTTCTCCCAGTGTTATCCCTCCCCAACCTCCCTGCCCCCACTACTGTCCCTCCCCTCCCCACCCCCCACCTAGCCCAGTGAGTGTTGCTGCCAAAATGTTTTTAAAGGTATGAGTGACCGTGGCCAAGGGAAACACAGTCTCAAGAGGTCCTGAGAAAGTATGCCTAAGGTAGTTGAGTTACAGGTTGGTTTTATACATTTCAGGAAGATAAGAATTTGCAGATAAAATTATAAATCAATATATGGAAGATATATATTGGTTCAATGTGAAAAGGTGGGATTTTACTGGATTTGTCAGTTCTAATAGGGCTTTTTTTGTGGCATCTTTAGGTTTTTCCAAATATAAGATCATATCATCTGCAAATAAGGATAATTTGACTTTTTTACCAAGTTGGATTCCCTTTATTTCTTTGTCTTGTATGATTACTTTCTCTCATTTTTCATGATCATTTAATTAGTGGTTTATCAATCTTGTTAATCATTCAAAGTTTTTGAGTTCATAATTTTTTCTATGTCTTGTCAATTTTCCATTTTATTTATTTTTACTGCTACCTTTACTATCATCTTTCTGTCTTTGAATTTAATTTACTCTCTTTGACCAGATTCTTAAGTAAAAGTTTGATAATCGATTTGAAAACTTTCTTCTTTTTCTAGTGAAAGTCATTAAAGTTACAAATTTTCTTCTAGGCATTGCTTTAATTTGCTTCATACAAATTTTGATATTATGTATTTTCTTTACCATTCCATTAAAGATATTCTCTGATTCTTCTTGTAATTTTTCTTTGGTAGGTGGCTTATTTAGAAGTATATTGTTTGATTTCCAAATGTTTAGCACTTTTCTAGATTTTGTTAATTTCTAGCACAATTTTATAATATCCAAAATATAGACTCTGTGAATTTTATCTTTTTATATTTATTGAGACTTAATTTTTGGTTTATTATATGGTCTAATTTGGTTAATATATCATGTGTACTTGAAAGAATGTATATTCTGCCATTATTGACCATAGTGTTCTATAAATATCAATTAGATCAAAATACTTGATAGTATGTTCAGAAATTCTGTGCTTTACTAATTTTTTGTGAAGTTGTTCTATCAATTATGCAAGAAAGTTTTTTTAAATTTTCAACTATAACTGTGAATTTGTCTATATCTTTCTTTAATTCTGTTAATTTTTGTTCCATGTATTTTGAAACTTCATTATTAGTTGTAGCTGCATTTACGATTTTTATGTCTTCCTGATGAATTAGCCCTAACATGTTTTTGTTGTTGTTGTTGTTGTTTTTGAGATGGAGTCTTGCTCTATCGCCAGGCTGGAGTGCAGTGGTGCAGTCTTGGCTCACTGCAACCTCCACCTCCTGGGTTCAAGCGATTCTTCCACCTCAGCCTCTCGAGTAGATGGGACCACAGGCATGTGCCACCATGCCCAACTATTTTTTGTATTTTTAGTAGAGATGGGGTTTCACCATGTTGGCCAGGATGGTCTCGATCTCTTGACCTCGTGATCCACCCGCCTTGGCCTCCCAAAGTGCTGGGATTACAGGCGTGAGCCACCGCACCCGGCCATGTTTTTTTAACCTGTTAACATTCTTTGTCTTGAAGTTTACTTACTGCTTATATGATATTTCCCTCTTTATCCAGCTAAGCTACTTTCAACCTACTTGTGTTTTATAGTTCCAGTGCATCTCTTGTAGACAGCATGCAATTAGGTCCTACTATTCTATCCATTCTGAAAAATCTCTGCTCTTTAATTGTAATTGTTTAGTCCATTAAAATGCAATGCAATTATTATATGGTTAGATTTAGGTTCTAGCATTTTATTGCTATTTTCTTTCATTCCCTCTGGTTTTATCTGTTCTGAATTTTTAGTCTTCTTTTACATTGATTGAATTTTCCCTTAGAATTCCATTTTAAATTATATATAATAGCTATACAACCTTACATTATTTTTAATGGTTGCTCTAAGAATTGCAGTATACACTCTTTTTACAATCTAGTTAGAGTCACTATTGTCCCATTTTACATAAAATTTAGAAATTCTGAAAATCAGCTTAGTGCCCCCATATCCCCTTCTTTATGCTGTAGTTGTCATATTATTTCACCTGCCTATATTACAACCCTTCAGTGAAAAGCCGTAAAAACAGAAAACTCACCAGAACCATTAGCTTTCTCCAGGTATTAACTACTGTCTAGTGTCTAGCTGCTTTTGATCACTTTCCAGTGCCTTCAAATAGCTTTTTCTAAAGTGTTTAGTTTTACTCCTGTCTTAATAGCTATTTAATTGTATAAAAATAGACTAAGAGACCACTATTAATTACAGATTTTGATAGGCAAATGAAGATATATGGTTATCCTTTCATGTTCCTATAAAGTAGTCTAGAATGAATGGAGTTAGGAGTCATGGATGCTGATGGACTCATAAGTGAGCTATATCCTTGAAACCTGTATTAGAAGGAAATTTTATAAGAGATAGACACTCTAGAGCATAAGAAATTTCTTTTTTCTAAAACTTAGTTAGAAATGTTGGCTTTCCCTGACACTTCAAGGTACCTGTGTAGAGCTAGGAAAGCATCCAGAAAGGAACGTTCAGTGAGATGGATGGACATGGTTGTGACATGAAAATAACAATAATCTCCTTAGTTCAGACTTAAGCCCTGACCAGTGTAGGAGAGAAAGAAATAAGTTTCCCTCTTCTCTTCTTATTTCTTAAATGGGACATATCCTTATAAGCAATGACAAATTAAAAAGAGGGGGGGGAAAAGTTTATTATCTTATATATATCATGTATAAGTGGGAAATAAAGAAATGAGAAAATCTCAAAAAGATGGCTTTGAATTCAGCCTTAAATACCATCTTTAGCCAAAATAAAGGTGTTTATGGGACTAGTTATGGGGAGGTTTACCAGAGTAAACCAAGGTAAGATTAGTTATGCAGATTTAAGTCAATCTCTTCTTCATGGGTAAGAATGTCTAGTGATTTAGAGCCATCTTTCTCTTGCTAGTATAAAGAAGGAAACTCCCTTACAAATGGAGATTTACTTTATAGATGTAAATTTCTCTTACAAAGGGTAATTTCTGCTGTTTTTAAACTTCTCCTATGTGTCTGTAGTTTCTGTGTCTATAGTTTCTCCAAATAATTAACTCAAAATAATTCTTAAGCCAAAGAAGCATATTTTGGGGTGCCATTTTCTGGTTTCCTACACTAAGATCCACTTTCTGATAATAATAAAGGATAATTTCTTATTAAGCATACTTTAGGTAAATGTTTAGCGGTCTCCTGAGAGGCATGAAAAAGATACACATATTAAGGGCTCTGAGAAGGCTTAACTTTAACTTATTTTACTTTATTTTTTAAAGCTGCTTTTGAGAGTATGATTAGTCTTCTTGACATGAATTCCTTCAGATAAAGGAGCTTCCCAAACTATGTAGTTTCCCTAATAATCAGTTGTGGCTCAGATACCAATCAAGATTAAGACATTTTTTAAAAAACATTTTCAGTCATATAGGGGGTTCTAAAGATCTGGGGGCTGGGGCTGATCAGGAAAAAACACATGACCACAAGGTGGCAGTAGCATACACATCTTCACTGAGCAGCACTTCACTTTGACAGATTTACGTGGTGAGAAAGTCCCTCACAGCAGTCTATCTGGAGGCTACAGCTTGAGTACTACTCACAAAGGGAGGAGGACAAGGGAACTCTTGAGTAAGACAGAAATTTAAAAAGTGGCTCTGTGTCTAGGCAATGTCAGCAGCACAAACAGGGACTCAACAAATAGAGAGTTCCAAAAGGCTGTGTAGCTTACAGTCTTTATGGCTCCAGGCTTATCTTACAATTTGCTAGCAGAGATTGGGCACAGTCTCACAGAATATTCGAAGCAGGCAGGCTCTAAATGGCTAAAACTGTGCAGATTTGGTATTTGTTTCAAATAGTTGGATGTGTAAAAATTATAATTTGCTCTGCTGTTCAGCCTGCACTAAAGAAATATTAATAAATAGCCAGATGATCAACATACAGAGGCCATCTGTCTTAGTCTATTTCTGCTGCTATAACAAAATACTACAGACTGGATGATTTATAACGAACAGAAATGTATTTGTCTCATGATTCTGGAGGCTGGGAAGTTCAAGATTGAGGGACCTCATCTAGTGAGGGCCTCGTTGCTGTGTCATAACATGGTAGAAGGTGTCACATGGTGAGAGAGGGACAGAGAGAGAGATAGAGAGAAGGAAGCCAAACTCATCCTTTTATCAGGAACACACCCCCTTGATAACCAACCAAATAATGGCATTAATCCATTCATGAGGGCAGAGCCTTCATAACATAAGCACTTCTTAAAGATCCCACCTCTCAAGACTGTTGCACTAGGGATTAAGTTTCCAGCACATGAAATGGAGGATGCGTTCAAACCACAGCACCATCTTTGGCTCATTAACATCACAAGTCATATCACACTGCTAGCCATAGTAGTTCCAATCTATTTGTCCTAAACTAATTTCTCCTTCATTTTAAGGTATTCTGCAAATATCCTAATTCAAATATAACAAGATTTGATGAATCAATCATTAAAAATATTATAAGCAAAGCCTCTGAAGTCAGACCTGGGATGCAAGTCTAGGAAATTGCTTAGTCTCAATGTCTTCCTCTGTGAAACGACAGTAACAGTGCCTTGGCTTATAAAGCTATTGTGCATGTTAAATATGATTATATAAGGAACTAGCTTTGCATTAGTGCTCAATATATTTTCATTTCCTTTTTCTGCTATCATTATTTTGCTTTATTTATATTTTCTAGTCTTTCTTAGTTCCTCTCAACTCTCTACACTAAAGACCGTAATATTTGAAGCCAGTCTTCATTAACAGCCCCTTCAGGCACATTGTCTTGAATCAAAGAGATAATTGTGCTTGTCACTTTTCTTGACCCTGTCTAGCAATATCATAAGTTTCTTGAATTGCAGAACTCAAGATTGCCCAAGGAGTTTCTAGTAATAGCCACTAAACCTAAGCTCAACTCCTTATACTTGTCATTATTTCATTATTTGAAAGGATATTTGCACATGGATAGGACAATGTTTGTGTGTACTTTCCATTATAGATTCTGATCAGGGTTACAGTTCTGTTGCCCTTCTTAACTATACCAGAATATTCAGCTGACAACAGAGTTTCTCATGATTCAGAATCCTGCTCTGGGTAATAAATGAGGACTTATGACCTTTCATCTTTGAATATAACCACAGTTGTTTTCCCCTAACTGTCCTTCCTTTCCTTCCCTCAATGGCACATCTAACACTTTTCAGCCCACTCTCACTCTCTTGGGATATTCCTGTCACTTGGATATTCCTTTTTCAAAAAGAGATTGGTACCCTCTGTACCTATGGAGATTATATTAGGTTACGCTCTGAAATAAAACTAGTGTCAAAGGAACCTGTCAATGTTGCTTAAATTCATCTGGACAGTTGATTGATCCTGTTTGTTCTTTTTAAGCCATTCTGTCTACGACTAAATAAAATGGCCCCTGATCCATTCATTTATTCAAAAACATTTGGAGTGCCTGCTGGGTGCTAGGTACTGTTCTAGGCACTGGAAATATTGAAGTGAATGAGGTAGAGTCTTGATCTCATGGACTTTAGCTTCTAGTGATGAGATACTGACAGTAGACAAGTCAGCATAAAACTAAACAAGATAATTTCAAACAAGAATAAATACCTGAACTGTTGTGTGTCTGATGAGGAAAAAAAGAATCAGAGAGGAAACAAAAAGTTTAGAAAATTGCAGGGACTCTATGCCTTTCCCAGAGAAAGCCAAGGTGGAATGTCAGAGGTTATAGGACCCTAGGCAGATCTGAAGACTTAGGAGAATAAGATCCATGTCCCCTTCCTGAATAGGGCACAGAAAAAAGGCAAGACTACAAAATTTCCCTCAGGCCCTGCATGTTTCAAGAACAAAAGAAATGTCAGCTTATGATGTCCATGTAGATGGTCTGAGACACCTTCACAGAGTATTGTGTTTCCCAAGACGCAGAGATGCAGAAAGGGCATTAATACACAGAGTATTGTTTTTCACAAAAATGCAGAGATGCAGAAAGGGCATTAATATGCCATAGATCACTGGTAGGCCAAATAAGTCTTGTAATTGGAGCATGGAGCTTGACCTTGAGAGATGCTTTTTTATTCTACTTTGGAATCTTGCTTTTAACCCCAATTGGTGTGATACAGGAAACAACTCCACCATTACAAAATAATGTACTAAAGTAGAATGGAAAAACAGGAAAAAAAATGCTGAAGAATTAAAAGCAACACTGTGAATAATTAAAAACAACAGTTCCCCAATTAAACTTCAGATCACATATAAGTGCTTGTGAAATTGACCTTCAAAAAGGTAGCTGCCTGTACACATTCCATGATTTTTACAAAGGAAAAGACGTTTTTTCCAGTCCCCTTTAGAAGTGCACAAAGCTTTAAATGTATGAACATTTTCAACCACCCACATACACTCCTACCTAGATAATTAATTCTTAAGTCTATTAGGTTAACTTGACCATGGCCAAAGGTGAATAATTGCTTGTGATTTTACAGATTAACTGAGTTTCTTTGGTGCTGAAGCTAAAATACCATTATTGGAGCAAGGCCCCTGGCAGAGGACTGGAAGAGGACAAGTGCCTGCACTTTGGGAGCTCTGCGCCACTTTCCATACTCATCCTCTCTTTCTTCTCTCTTGATTCTCTAGTCTTGGAAATGTAATTTTTTTGAAGTCCAGTGAAACAGTATTGCTAAAGTCAAAAATTCTCAGAAAAGCCAATAATATTTACAGGTTTGCAAACTTAATATGTGTGGGTTTTTTTATTTGCAGGAAAAAAAAGATAAAAACATAATAAAACAGAAAACAAAATAAACAAATATCCACTCCTGAAGAAACAGGAAATTAGTATGATGAGTGGACGGAACAAAGTCATGGTATCATAAAAATAAAATTTAGTGTGTCTGTAGAAAAGAAAAAGTAAACAGTTGGAAAGGACAATGACATGATTGTATGTGAGAAAACACTTAAGTATATGTGTTTTTATTCACTATCCTTCACAATCAAGAAGGGCTTTTGAAACATACTTAGTTTTGTTTTTTTTTTTAACTTGTGAGCTTATTATTTTTATGGCTAATGACTACTTTTCCAAACATTTACTATTTTGTTAGACACATTTTGAAGTTGAAAACTCTGGAAATAAAGAAATTAGTTTTTAAGTATTTTTTTTTAAGAAGACTTCAACACATAGTTTAATGACTTTGAAAGACAAGTATGACAGGCTTATAAATTTGGAAGAACACCAGTCCCCTACTAGAGATAGCAGGAGATTATGTCGTCGTAAAGATAGACATCTTCCTGCAAGCTCTGACCCTGGAAGAATTCATTTTCAACCACTGAAAGCAGTGAATTCAACTAGTGAATTTTAGCATCAGCATAAAGAAACATAAATGGAATTTAGGTATGATTTCAGGCCCTTTGCCTTTACGTGCTTGAAGTATATATTGTGTTCAGGTTTCTACCAATTTTGTGACTTGGCAAAGTCTACCCATTCTTTATAGATTTTCCTAGCTCTCCAGAGACTTTACTCATGGTTTCTCCGCCTCCTAGTCCTGGTGGACTGTGTTGCTTCAGATGTCAAATAGACCTCTTCATTCTTCTCTGGGTTAAAACCATTCCTAGCACACATGTTGCAAATACAAGATGGATATATGGGAATCATGAAAAGATAAGCATTATTATGGAATACTTAGCCTTCAGTCTTCTCTTTCTGTCCTTTTCTCACTTTACTTCCTTCTCTCTTTCAGGAACAAAATGAATCCTTCTCTGTGCCTCATGCGGAACAACTAAGCACTATTTTTATTGCTTAAGAATGCCTTAGGGTCTCGTTCTGCATAGCAATGACTTATGAAAGTATGCCTTCCGTACAAGCAATCTGTTGCCCAAAGACAACCTCTGGAGAGTAAAATTTTCTACCTCATTATATAAATATGCTTTACACATCACTCAAGTATTTACTAAACTGCTAGCATCTGCCAGACACTTCCTATTACGTGCGATTCCCTATCCTAAGCACTGGGGGATGTGTTGGGGAAGAAGACAGACAAGTGACTGACCTCACAAAGCTGATGTCCCATGTTTGTGGGGTGGGGGAGGGATGATAGATGCAGTTCTACATAGCGATCATTAGTATGCAGATGATAAAGCAGTGTAATGGAATAGAGACTAACTGGAAGACAGGAGTGGGTGTGCTGTCTTTGGTGTCTGTAGATGTGGGGAATAGGAAAAACATTTTCAGAAGAGGTGAGATTTCCATTGAGATGTAAATGTGGAGAAGCAGCCAGCCATGCAAAGGTGTTGGAGGGGGGACACTGCAAGCAGAGGACTCTGAGTATAAATGTCCTAAGAAAGGAACATGTCATGGTCAAGGGACAGAGCATGTAATTTGAGTGGATGGAAAATCATGAGCCAGGGAAAGAGAGGTAAGAGATCAAGCTGGGTAGAGAAGGAGGTGCCAAACACAAAGGGCCTTCTGGGTTCCAGTGAGAAGTTTGAGTTAAATTACAATGGAAAAATAGTGGAAAATTTGGAGGAGGAATATGACACAATATGATTATTACTTTTTAAAAGATTATTTCAGCTGCTGGGGGTGAAAAGAATATGAGGGCAAATGCAGAATCCAGGAATCCATTTGAAGGACTGCTGCAGGGTGACTTGGGTGCGGATGATAACAGCAGAATTAGTGAGAAGGGGTCAAGTTATGTTTTTAAGGTGGATCCTATAAAGCTTGGTGACAGAGTGTCACATCATGAATGACAAGGGAATGAACAAAATCAGGAATGGCTCCAGGGTCCTTCATATGTAACAGAGAAAGAAGCATAACTGAGGCACATCCCATTCCTTGGTATAGGAACATTACATATAGTTTTTTAATTCTTTCTTGGGCTTCTGACATGGAGAATTTTCCACTCAATGCTATCAGAAAGCCTGTGACTGGATAGGTTAAGTAAAAACATACATGATTATGAATATACAATGCACAGCAGATCCTGACATAAGATTTGTTTCTTGGACTGGGGTGGGACACTTGTTTTCCAGGGGTTTTATGAAAATAATAGATTAGATGAGGATGACTGGACTCATGCTTTAAAACAAAAAATATATACATCTTTGCTAAATAGCCACATTGTTTAACATGTGGACAACTAGGAATATATACAGTGGAATACGAGCTGCAGATGAAAGATCAGCCTGTTCTGATGCCATTTGCATTATTTTTCTTCTTGCATAGTCTGTGTCCTGCTGTTTCCTCTTGTATGTGTTCATGTCGTTCCATCATTGTGAAGCTCAGAAAAAGAGGTTAAATGGACTCACAGTTTCACATGACTGGGGAGGCCTCACAATCATGGTGGAAGGTGAAGGAAAAACAAAGGCACATCTTACATGGTGGCAGGCAAGAGGGCATGTGCAAGAGAACTGCCCTTTATAAAACTATAAAATCTCATGAGACTTATTCACTATTATAAGAACAGCATGACAAAAACCCACCACCATGATTCAATTACCTCCTACCAGGTCCCTCCCACAACGTGGGGATTATGGGAGCTATAATTCAACATGAGATTTGGGTGAGGACACAGCCAAACCACGTCAACTATTTAATCCTTTTCTGCTTCTTTTTTTTTTTTTTTTTTTTTTTTTGAGATGGAGTCTCCTTGCTCTGTCCCCCACGCTAAAGTGCAGTTGCATGATCTCGGCTCACTGCAACCTCCGCCTCCAGGGTTCAAGCGATTTTCTTGCCTCAGCCTCCGTAGTAGCTCGGATTACAGGTGCATGACACCATGCCTGATTAATTTTTGTATTTTTAGTAGAGACAGGGTTTCACCATGTTGGTCAGGCTTGGCTC
The DNA here is from genome assembly GCA_036589455.1 of Ateles fusciceps. Classification (NCBI taxonomy): domain Eukaryota; kingdom Metazoa; phylum Chordata; class Mammalia; order Primates; family Atelidae; genus Ateles; species Ateles fusciceps. Next base: position 144,088 of record JAZHEH010002939.1, read on the forward strand.
CTACTCCTGACCTGGTGATCTGCTCGCCTCGGCCTCCCAAGGTTCTGGGCTTACAGGTGTGAGCCACTGCACCTGGTGTCTGCTTCTTTAGTATATCTGGTCCTGTGAAATATATTGACAGACATTCATTTAGTCTTTTTACTAAGGATTATACACACACAAACATATCTCCACACATATAAAGATATAAAATTCTAATTCAGAGAGCTTCTAAATAAAAAAGAGTAGTGTACACTGAATATGAATAAACTGTGTTTTAACTGAAAAAGCTGTGGTTATCAAGTGATACCATGCTGCTAACAATGTCTTTAAAAGTTCCAGCTGTGAGCTGACACTTGCTGGACGTGAAAACTACAACTCTGACATGAGAATATGATGTGGCTAACTCATTAAAAATATCACTGATAGCAAAACAAGCTCTGGAATTTTTTCACTACAACATCTGTAAAGATCTCATTACTGGCATTTTGACAACTGCCTATATTTCAGATTGGGTTGACTGTTCCAGGTGTAGTTCGTAAAACATTCTCTTCTTCCATTTTGCAAGTTCTTGATATTGAAATGGTATTAGGTTGAAAGTTCTTGTCTCATAGCACTATGTGCAGGAGGCACTTTACTTGGTAGTGATACACGTCTTAGGCACCTTGAGATCTTTTATGATTTCCTTGCCACACAGAGCTCAAGGTGGACACACTGTAGGGATTCAGGATATATTTCCCATTCCTCCTCTTCCCTCCCATCATGAACTCTCTTGCACTTATCTTCTATGACCAATTTCTGTCCCATTCCTCATACCTGGATTCTGTCTCCGTGTCTAGCTTCTTCACATTAATACAATAGTCAGACTGTATTTCTGGCTTTGTATTCCACATTGTCTTTTAGATCATCCTTGATTGGGCTCCCCATGACCTAAATTCAGTTATCCACTCCAAGTTTACTCTTGTCTGGAAATGAGTTTAGAAGTCATATTATCAAAGGCCTGGGTGATGGTGGTGAAACTCTTCTTCAAATATTTTCCTCACTCGTTTACTGTTACCTCATCTGTTTACTGGTACCTATAATTATGCCATAAACATAACATTGTTTCATAATGCCATGACATTTTCTCGTCATTCTACAATCTTTAGTATTTGCTAAAGTTTGAATCATTCCAAGCCTGGCATTTTTAATAATCTGGGAACAAGTTTTGATAAGAAAACTGCCTTAAGACTGAGTTGGAAGGGACAGTATCTAGGACACCAGGGATGTATGTGGGCATGCTTATATGTGCTCAAAATTGGGCTGCTGTTTATGTCTCCAAGTCACAAAGTCATGCTTTCTTTTACTGCAATTTTTATTCTTAAAAAAAAAATACAGAATTAATAAGTCCAAGTTTTCAGTAGAAATAACTTGTACAAAGAAGCTAAGGATGGTTTAATCTAATTGCTAGTCACGCAGGCAATATGATTTCTTAGGAAAGGAATTAGGGAATTAATATGGATTATGCACCTAGTTGTGTCAGGAGTGTCACAAACATCTCACAACAACATAGAAGGTAGTCATTATTGTTCCCAGTTTAGTGAGAAGCAAACTAGACAAGGCCACAGATCTACTAGTAGCACGGCCAGGATTCAAACCTAAATTATTCTGACTCCTCATCTCACATATTTGTCATATTATACAAGAAGAGATTTACTATAGTTAAGAGCTCAGATTTTAGTCAGGCAGACCTGCATTCAAATCTTCCCTCTGCCCTTATTAAATTTCTGAGATCCAGGATAAGACAGTTTACCTAGGAGCCTTGTTTAATATTCTTTATATCTTCTGCCAGTTTTACATATATTCCACCTTTGTTGTAACCTTCATTTCTGTTGTTTAATGTCTACTATTGTTTTCATTGCTTATGGTCCGTATGTCATTATACGTATTATGTCCTCTCTCTTTATCTATAATTTCTGTCATTGTGTCAAATTCAGAATAAATTGCTGGTATCTCCTGGTGCTTCAAAATGGAAGGCTGCACATTTTGGTATTACTTCAACTGTCATTTCTATACATGCTAAAGAATATTTCATCAATAATTTTTTTCAAAGAAATTGTCACGTTTACAGTATTTCTGTATATGTTTGTGGAGTTTATGTATATGACCCATGTCAAAATATAGCTCCTTTAGTTCTAATGATCAGGGAAAGTTTAAAATGGCTAGCTCTTGAAGCAGTTGGCTCTTATTTGGACTAAAAAATCATGAAAACATGCACTGCCTATAAACATGCATATTCTTTATCTAAAGATTTTTAGTTAAATGCTTACTTCCAAAAACAGGATTGTTGATATGATATGATACAATAATGGCTAATCAATATAATATATAGTGATAACCATATGGCTGATACTATTCCCCTCTTTTATATATATAAAATGTATATGTTATCAATTTTTATATATAATTTGTATATAATTATATATAATTTTATTTATACATAATTTATTACTCATAATAACACTATAAGGAACATGCTGTTATTATTATTCTCATTTTACAGAGACATTAAGTAACTTGCCCAAGTCACATGGCTAGAAATAGCCCTTAAGGGTAGCATTACGAATCAGAGATGGAAGGAAAATTATTCAATATATGACATTAGAACTGTTGGCTTTCTGCATGGAAAAAATAAAATTAGATATCTATCTTAATAAGCCTCATCTAGATTAAGATCGACATGTAAAATGCATAATTTTAAATATTAGGAGAAAATACAAGGAATAGGCCAAGAGCGGTGGCTCACATCTGTAATCCTAGCACTTTGGGTGGCTGAGGCAGGCAGATCACCTGAAGCCAGGAGTTCAAGACTAGCCTGGCCAACATGGCAAAACCCCAATTCTACTAAAAATACAAAAATTAGCCAGATGTGGTGGCACATGCCTGTAATCTCAGCTACTTGGGAGGATGAGGCACCAGAATCACCTGAACCCAGGAGGTGAGGTTGCAGTGAGCCAAGATCACGCCACTGCACTCCAGCCTGGGCAATGCAGGGAGACTCCATCTCAAAAAAAAAAAAAAAAAAAAAAAAATATATATATATATATATATATATATATATATTAATATAATAGAGGAGCTTAGAAATAGAGGAATACATACATATATATATATATATATTCATATTCCATATATACGGAATAAATATCTAACATTGATGATAAGCATGTGTTATACGAAGCAAAAAGAAAATTTATAAAAACACATTTGATGAATCAAAAATTGGTTACATCAAAATTGAAAGTGTATGTTCAACAAAAGACACACAATTAAAGTTGAAAGTGAGGAACAAATGAGAAGATAACCAAACTCATATAAAAAATATTTTTTAAACATCCAGAAATCAACTTAAAAAAGAAAAATAATCACACAGAAAATGGACAAAGGATATGAAAAGGTAATAATCAGAAGAAGAAACCCAAATGGCCTGACAAACTGATAGCAGTTATTTGGAAAATCAAAATTCAGACAGGAAGATATCATTTCTCATCATCAAATTGTCAAAAACTTCAGTGTTGGCAAGAAAGCAGAGAAATAGGAATACTATATGTTACCAGTAGAAATACAAATTGAGGCCAGGCGTGGTGGCTCAAGCCTGTAATCCCAGCACTTTGGGAGGCCGAGAGGGTGGATCACGAGGTCAGGAGATCGAGACCATCCTGGTCAACATGGTGAAACCCCGTCTCTACTAAAAATACAAAAATTAGCTGGGCATGGTGGCACGTGCCTGTAGTCCCAGCTACTTATGAGGCTAAGGCAGGAGAATTGCTTGAACCCAGGAAGCAGAGGGTGTGGTGAGCTGAGATCACGCCATTGCACTCCAGCCTGGGTAACAACCATTTTGGAGATTTATCTCATCTGTTAATGTTTATCTCACAAAACATTAAAAAGCAATTCTAAATATGGGCATATATCCTAGCATGGTTTTTGCATTTGTGCTCAAGAAAGCTATAGAAAGTTAATTATTATAACAGTGCTTAAAAATAACAAATGGAAGGGACAAAAGTAGGTAACCTAAATGACCATCAAAAGTAGACAATTGGTATGACTTATTCATAATATGGAATTCTATACAGCAGTTAAAAGAAATGATTTTTTTGCAGCTATAATTGCATATGTATAAATATATACCTTCAATATTAAAAGATTGCAAAACCTACTTCTCTGTGAAAAAATAATTTGTGTATCAAGAGTAATATTTTTCATGTACATTTTCTAAAAAGGACAAATAAATATCTATTGACAAACATCTACAAGTAATAACATCGGATTAAGGTAATTAATAAAAAATTAATTAAAATATAATTGAATTAATTAGTATGATTAGGACATATCTATAAAATAGTATATATTGGTTAATTAGAATAATTAGGAAAATATAGGTAAAAATAAGATTTGAGTTATATCTATGAAAATTTAAATTAATTAGAGATCTTAACTAGGTAATTAATTAGAGTGATTATAGTAGTATAAGAGGTAATACTAAAATTTCAGTGGCTTAACCCAATAATTGATTGCTTGCACACCTAATTGTCTAGTGCAGGTGTTCCTTATCATCACATACTCTTCCTCCATGATTGATTCAGAGATTCAGATGCCAATCTTTAACCATCCAGTCAACAAAAAGGAAAATAGAATGTAGAGAGAGGATAACTGCTTGGTTAAAACTTTGGCAACAAGTGACTTGCATTGGTGAGAAATAGAAGTCCACACCTAAGTAGAGGAGTTTAGAAATGGAGCCACTAGCTGAACAGTCATTTTCCAGTGACACCTCTAAACTATGAAATGCAAGCAGAAATTTTAGCAAACAGCTGGCTGTCTGTAATTCACACCAAATTTAACATTTTCTTATAAATGAAGGTAAGTCAGGGAGTGGGAGAGTAGAAGAGAGACAAAAAAGACTTGAACATAATTTATATTGTTTTGTTAAAAAAATGTAAATCAAATATGAGGCAGTTAGTAGCTGTTCTGAAGTATGGGCATACCTCATTTTATTGCACTTTGCAGATATTGTGCTTTTTATGAATTGAAGGTTTGTGGCAACCCTGCAGGGCAATGATGCTCTACAAGCTTACTGCCACCACTTTCCCAAAAGCATGCACTCACTTTGTGTCTCTGTGTCACATTTTGGTAATTATCGCAATATTTCAAACTTTTTCATTATTATTGTATCTCTTCTGGTGATCTGCATTTGGGCCACCATAAACCTTTTCCCTATAAGACAGTGAACTTAATCCATGAACGTGTATGTTCTGACTGCTCCACCAACCAGCCATTACCCCCCATCTCTCTCCCTCTCTTCAGGCTTCTCTATTCCCTGAGACACAACAATATTGAACTTTGGCCAATTAATAACCCTACAGTGGCTACTAAATGTTCAAATGAAGTGGTCACACATCTCTCACTTTAAACCAAAAGCTAGAAATGATTGAGCTTAGTGAAAAGCGTGTCAAAACCTGACACAGGCCAAGCATGGTTGCTCATACTGTGATCCCAGTGCTTTGGGAGGGGGAGGCCAAGGCTGGGGAAGCCAAGGTGGGAGGATCACTTGAGGTTAGGAGTTCAAGACCAGTCTAGGCAACATAGCAAGACCTTGTCTCTACAAAAAAAAAAAACTGAAAAATTAGCCAGGCTGAGGTGGGGGAAATTATTTGAGGCCAAGAATTTGAGGCTGCAGTGAACTATGATCATTCCACTACACTATAGTGGTAATAGAGTAAGACCCTGTCCCTAACAATATAAAAATTTAAAAGCCGATTTGCAAGGAAATATTGAGGTTAGAATTCTGCAGGTACTTTTTAAGCAATGGTACATGAGTTTAATAGGCACTGTTTTGTAAAGCCAGTTAAAATTTTTTCTATCCATTTTAAAGTGTGTTGAAACTATGGGTGAATTGAAATGTATTTCTAATATATAGGTGGGGTGTTTTTTTTAACCTAGTTGTTTAATTGTTCTGTGATTAATAGGCCATTGAAAAATGAATCTTTTCATTAACAAAAATAAATCTTTGTTAATTGTTGGGATTTTTCTTATATTATATGGCAGGTCTCCTCACCCATTTTATACAGTCACCTTATATTCTTATGTGGAAAAAAAAATTATCTTTGTTGTGAAAAAATGTTTATTTTATTTATTTATTGCTAATAGTTTGTGTCAATATGAAAGAAAAAATTCTTAAGCCAAGATGGACCAATAGCTAGATGTCTTGCACCAAACAGCCAAGTTGTAAATGCAAAAGAAAAGTTCTTTAACGAAATTAAAAGTACTACTCTAGAGAACACACGAATGATCAGAAAGCAAAACAGACTTACTGCTGATATGGAGAAAGTTTTAGTTGTTTAAATAGAATATCAAACCTGCTTCAATATTCCCTGAAGCTAAAGCCGAATCCAGAGCAAAGCCCTAATTCTTCAGTTCTAGGAAGGCTGAAAGAGATGAGGAAGCAGCAAAGAAACATTTGAAGCTAGCAGAGGTTGGTTTGTGAGGTTTAAAGAAAGAAGCCACTTTCATAACACACAAATGCAAGGTGAAGCAACAAGCGCTGATGTAGAAGCTGCAGCAAGTTATCCAGAAGATCTAGCTAAGATCATTGCTGAAGGGGGATGCACCAATCAGCAGATTTTCAATACAGACAAAACAGGCATTTTTTGGAAGAATATTGGAAGAAGATGCCATGTAGGACTCTCACAGCACATCTATTTATAGCATGCTTTACTAAATATTTTAAGCCCACTGTTGAGACAGATGCAGAAAAAAAGACTCCTTTAAAAATATTGCTTCTCATTGATAATGTACCTGGAAACCCAATATTCCGATGGAGGTGGACGAGGATATTAATGTTATTTTCATGCCTGCTAACCAGACGTCCATTCTGTAGCCCATAGATCTAGAAGGAATTTTGACTTTTGAGTCTTCTTATTTAATAAATAAATTTTATAAACCACTGTGGAAAGCAATTTGGAGATTTCTCAAAGAACTTAAAAAAGAACTACTGTTCAACTCAGCAATCCCATTAGTGGGCATATACCCAAAGGAAAATAAATCATTCTACCATGAAGACACATACACTCATATGTGCTACAGATAGAGAGTCCTCTAATGGATCTGGGCAAGGTAAATTGAAAACCTTCTGGAAAGGATTTACCATTCTCGATGCCATGGAGAACATTCATGAGGCATTGGAGGAAGTCAAAATAACAACATTGTTCCCATCTTTATATCCATGTGTACTCAATGTTTAACTCCCACTTATAAGTGAGAACATGCAGTATATGGTTTTCCGTTCCTATGTTAATTTGCTTTGGATAATGGCCTATAGCAGCAATCATGTTGCTGCAAAGGATGCAATTTTCTTCTTTTTTATGGCTGTATAGTATTCTATGGTGTATATGTACCACATTTTCTTTATGCAGTCCACCGTTGATGGGCTTCCAGATTGATTCCATGTCTTTGCTATTATGAACAGTGCTGTGAGGAACATATGAGTGTATGTGTCTTTTTTGGTAGAATGATTTATTTTCCTTTGAGTATATACCCAGTAGTAGGATTGCTGGGTCAAATGGTAGTAGTTATGTTTTAAATTCTTTGAGAAATCCAAACTGCTTTCCACAGTGGCTGAACTAATTTACATTCCCACCAACAGTGTGTAATCATTCCCTTTTCTCTGTAATCTCACCATCTGTTATGTATTTACTTTTTAATAGTAGCCATTCTGACTGGCATAAGATGGTATCACATCATGGTTTTGCTTTGCATTTCTTTAATGATTAGTGATGTTGAGCATTTTTTCGTATATTTTTTAGTCACATGTATGTCTTCTTTTGAGAAGTGGAAAACCACCTATCATGTACTGTGCTTGCAACCTGGGTGACAGGATCATTTGTACAGCAAATCTCAACAACATGCAACTTAACCTTGTAAAATAAAAACCTCCACATGTACCCCCTTAACCTAAAATAAAAGTTGAACATTAAAATACAAATAAATCTTAATAGGAGTTGAGAAGTTGATCCCAACTCTCATGGATGACTTTGAGGGGTTCAAGACTTCAGTGAAGGAATTAACTGTGAATGGGGCAGATATAGCAAGAGAACTGGAATTGGAAGTGGAACATGAAGATGTAACTGAATACTGCAATCTCATAATAAAACAGTATGATCAAAAGATAACTTTTATATGCCCTAGAAAACTAAAAAACTTGTGTAATTGCTTTATTACTTTATTGAGGTGATCTTGAACTAAACCCACAATATCTTTGAGGTATGCCTGTATGTCAGTGTTGTTACAATATTCATGGTATTTTTCCTCAGTTTTAAATTTTTCTTTAAAAAAAAAAAAGTTGACCTATAACTCCCAATGAAACTACATTGTCCCACAGGAATGTCGCTGTCATTCTATTCTTGGGTTCCATATAATGACACCAAGTCATAGCAGAGATTGTGTTATAATGAGGTTATTCTAGAAGGCAACAGAGTCAGATAAAGAGTGAAAATTTGAAGTCAGACTCAGATTTGAATTCTGATTCTGCTACTGCCCCATGTACCTTAGTCACACTGTTTGACCTCCCTGAGCAAATGGAAATAATAATATGTATCTCATAAATTGTTGAAAAGACCCAATGAGATATTTTATGTAAATTGCTTGCCACATTGTAGAGATTTTAAGATATCAATCCCTTTCTTTTTGGTTTGTCTGGTAATTACCATCCAAAGAATAACATTAGTGGGAGTAGTAACATTTCCGAATTTCTTTTTATATGCCACAGTGCTAGAGGTACAAGCTTACTTGCACAAACTGTTCCTGTTAAATTGCTCATGTTTTGCCACTTCTGCAAATCCAACTTTCTTACTGTGTTGTATTGTTCAGTTTTTCTTTAATTTCTTTCATGTGGTTTGTCTTTGTGCATTTGCTTTCATATCATGATACTGAGTTGTCTTCAGTTGTATGGTCTGATATCTACTGTGTTATTCATGTTGATAGCTTTATAGATTTTTCTCTTGACATATTTTTCTTTTATCACTGTCTAAAATTGTCCTGTGCCTCATGGCCCAATGTTACGCTTTTACACGTCTTTTCTCTAGTCTGGAAAATACTTTCATGTCTGCCAAGGCCAGGATACAAATAAACAACAACAACAAAAGCCCACACACATTCCAGAGGCTTTTAGACCCTAATCACTTGAAGGGCATATGGTGCATTCAGCCCAGGTATTCTCTGCCTTTTACAATTGGCTTCCATGCAATCACCTGGAAAAATATAATAAAATGCAAGTAAGGTCAAGCCAGGAAGGCTATCCCAAGTTCCTTCAAGCCACCCAAGTAATCACTTAGAAACAAAGGCCAGAGTAGTCCTGTGTAACCTGTAGTACGAGCACTACCTGGCTGCTGATCGTCACAGACGGCTCGCTAAACAACCAAGCCTAGAGGATAACTTTATCACAGGAAACAGAAAGGAAAAATGAGCTACTTCTCTTCCCAACTCTGATTTCTTCTCTCAACTTCAAATGCCTTTAAATATATTTTTCACTCATTCATTTTTTTCATATATTCATTTGTTCTTTATTTAAGGAAACATACAGTAAATACTAATTATAGACAAGGTCTTAGGAATTTGCCAATTAGTAAACCCAACTTTGTGTGTTAGAGAAACTCAGCAAACTGGAAATGTAAGCAAATAAACAAATGACAGTCTGACATGCATATAAGTTTAAAAAGGTGCAGTAGTGGGAGGTGAAGAGAAAGCAGGCAGCAGGGAGATGCTAGAACAGCTTGGCAGAGGAGATGTCACAAGCACTGAGCCTGAGGAAGGGGAAGGCTGAAGAGGCACCAAGGAATGTGCAAGTGAAATGTCATCACATATTCAGGGATACTGAGGGATCTGCTGTGAGTAGAGACAAGAATTGGTTCATCGAGTCAAGAAGAGAGGATTGGAGAAAAAGCTTGAAAAGGTGATCCTGGGAAATTAGGTACAACCAGCTTTTGAAATATGAGAATATGGCATACAGGGACGATGAAAAGATCATTGTTTTGTATGTAAGCTGGGCTACTTAGCTGCATGAACTTGGACTTAACATCTCTTAGCTTAATATCTCTGAACCCTAATTTATTTGCTTGTCAAGTGAGCCTAAGAGTCAGGATTGAGCTATAAATATGTTTTTTTTTCTTTTATTCTTTAAATTCTGGGGTACGTGTGCAGATTGTGCAGGTTTGTTACATAGCTATACAGGTGCCACGGTGGTGGTTTGCTGCATCCATCAACCCTAATGTCATCTACATTAAGTATTTCTCCTAATGCTGTCCCTCCCCTAGCCCCCTACCACCTGATAGGCCCTGGTGTCTGATGTTCCCCTCCCCTGTATCCATGTATTCTCATTGTTCAACTCTCACTTATGAGTGAGAACATGCGGTATCTGGTTTTCTGTTCTTGTGTCACTTTGCTGAGAATGATGGTTTCCAGCTTCATCCATGTCCCTGTAAAGGACATGAACTCCTCCTTTTCTATGGCTGCATAGTATTCCATGGTATATATGTGCCACATTTTCTTTATCCAATCTCTCATTGATGGGCATTTGGGTTGGTTCCAAGTCTTTGCTATTGTGAACAGTACCGCAATAAACATACGTGTGCATGTGTTCTTTATAGTAGAATGATTTATAATCCTTTGGATATATACCTAGTAATGGGATTGCTGGGTCATATGGTATTTCTATTTCTAGATTGTTGTGGAATCCCCACACTGTCTTCCACAATGGTTGACCTAATTCACTCTCCCACCAACAGTGTAAAAGTGTTCCTATTTCTCCACATCCTCTCCAGCATCTGTTGTCTCCTGACTTTTTAATGATCGCCATTCTAACTGGCGTGAGATGGTATCTCAGTGTGGTTTGGAGATTGCCAGGATTGTTGTTCCAGAAGAACAAAGAGATTAGCTATAGTTGAAATTGCTGCCATTGGGGTTCACACTAGGTAGGAAAGGAAGCAACTTCAGGAAGGAGTCAGAGAATGGAGGTATCGGGTACAGAGGACTGAGCTCTGAAGCTTTAGGAGCAGTAACTCTGAGTGCAGCCACGGGCAGCACTGGTATCACCTGGAGCTTGTTAGAAATGCAGAATCTCTCATCCCACTCCAAACCTACTGAATCAGAACACACATTTTAATAAGATTTCCAAATGTATATGTACATTCAAGTTGAAGGTGTACTGGTCTAGAGAGAAAAAAGATTTCGTGTTAGAGTATGAAAGATATCAGCAAAAGATTAGCCTGATAGAGTAAAATACTAAAGTTTAATAATTTAGAGGTGATCTTTTTTTTTCTCCTTCTTTCCTTCTTTCTTTATTTTCTATCTTTTTCTTTCTTTATTTTTATAAATGGAGTCTTGCTCTCATCCAGGCTGGAGTGCAGTGACATGATTTTAGCTGACTGAAGCCTCTGCCTCCCAGGTCCAAGCATTTCTCCTGACTCAGCCTGCTGAGTAGCTGGGGTTATAGGAGTGCCACTATACCTGGCTAATTTTTGTATTTTTAGTAGAGGCAGGGTTTCACCATGTTGGCCAGGCTGGTCTCAAACTCCTGACCTCAAGTTATCTGATCACCTCAGCCTCCCAAAGTGCTACAGGGGTGAGCCAGCGGGCCTGGCCCTAGAGGTGATTTTTCTAAGCATGACATCATTAAAGGTAAAACCATAATAAAAAGGCTAAAAATTTAAAAACATAAAAATGTATGACTTCTGTGCAGAAAACCTTATAAAGAATATTAACAAAAGGTTTAAATCAGATTATAAGAAAAATTACAAACTGGAAGAAGGAATTAATAGCTCTTAAAAATCAAGAATGAACAAAGCACATTAATAAACTGTTCATAAAAGCAGTAACACAAATAGCTAATAAACACAGTAAAGGTTACCAACCTGGTAAGCAATCAAAGAATTACAAGTTAAAGGGTAAAGTAATATTTTGTTTCACTTGTCACAAAACAAGATTAAAAAGATTGACAATACCTGGAAGTAGACAGGATCTCAGGAAATGACATTTATGCTGTTTCAGTGGTAATTCTACATTAATACAATCTTTCTGGAGGGAAATCTGGGAATAGACGTCAACATTTTAAATGTGACATTTCTTGCTAGAATTTTATCCTATATAAGTAATTTAAAGATGTGCTGAGTTTGTATATGTTAGGAGCTTCATAAGTGCTGCTTCTTTAAATTGTGATAAAGTAGATTAAACCTAAATGTCAAACAATAGCAGATTGGTTAGATCAGTGGTTCTCAACTTGAGGCAGTATTGCCCACAGCAGACATCTGGCAATATCTGGAGACATTTTTGATGGTCATCACTAGGGATGGGAGCTACTGGCATCTAGTACTGATACAGAGGACAGGGAGGCTATTAAATATCCTTCAGTGCACAACACAGCCTCCCACAGCAAAGAATTATCCAGCCCAAAATGTCAATAGTGCTGAAGTTGAGACACCCTAGAATATAAAGAATATTATAGCTGTACAATTAATTATTTTTCAGTCATTATAATTTCAATATACAGCTATATTTACTGACTTGGAAAGATAAATTGTTCAGTAGCAAAAAGCAGATAATAAAAGTAAAATGTATAGTAAGATTTCATTTAGATGAAGCAAACAAAAAACTATTCCTAGCAATATGTTTCTAAGGTGACCAACATGCTGAGTGCTAATTCACAAACTGCAATGTTTTAATTTTCTTTTTTAAATCTTTCTGTATTTTCTGAAAAGTGTTTCCAGTAAACATGCATTCTTTTTAAATCAGAAAAACAACAAAAGTATTTTAATCTAAAAGCAAAGCAGAGAAAAAAGCACAAAAGTGTTAGAGAAGACCAATGACTAATTCTGAATGAAAACAGGATCCAAATGTCTTAGAGTGAATTGCAAAAGTGCAGAGGAGGTAAAGATCAGTGGAAATGGAAAATTCAGGAATGAAAAAGCCAGAATATTGATCAGTTCTGTTTAAGCGTTCTGAATTCCCTAAGATAGTAGCAGGAATTGGGACAGAGGGAAAAACTATAGTCAGGGGCTAAGCCCCTCAGTAGTTGTCAGCAAGAATGAGAACAGTAGAACTAGACTTTGTGACTTTCAAACTGTTTTCTTTTGAAAGCGTCACAAGAAAATATGAACAAGATAAAAGAAAACTTTTAAACTTACAAATTTTATGTACCTGGGAATAACCATTCTTAAAACATATTTAGGGGCGGGGCATGGTGGCACACACCTGTAGTCCCAGCTACTAAGGAGGCTGGGGCAGGAGGATTGCTTGAGCCCAGGAGTTTGAAGTTGTAGTGAGCCATGATCACAGCACTGCTTGGGTGACAGAATGAGATTCTCTCTAAAAAAAAAAAACTTCAAACACACACATGTAGGTATTAATCAGTGCCCTAATGTCACACATTTGTTTCTGATATTTCATTATTATACACAACACATCTATAAACATTCTCAGAGCTAAATCTTTGATCACCTCATTACCTCCTTAAGATCAATTCTTTATTTTATTTATTTATTTATTTATATTGTATTTGGGCTCTGGGGTACATGTGGACATCCTGCATCCTGCAGGATTGTTGTATAGGTACATACATGCCATGGTGGTTTGCTGTCTCCATCATTCCCCTGCCTCCTGCCCCGTCGCCTACATCAGGCATTTCTCCCAATGTTTCCCTCCCCATCCTCCCCGCCACCCCCCCCACTGTCCCTCCCCTCCACCCCCGCACTTAGCTCTGTGAGTGTTTTTCTCTTCCCTGTGCCCAGGTGTTTTCATTGTTTATCACCCGCCTATGAGTGAAAACATATGGCGTTTGATTTTCTGTTCTTGTGTTGATTTTCTGTTCTTGTGTCAGTTTTCTGAGAATGATGGTTTCTAGGTTCATCCATGACTCTACAAAGGACACAAACTCATCGTTTTTTATGGCTGCATAGTATTCCATGGTGTATATGTACCACATTTTTTTTGTCTAGTCTATCATCGATGGGCATTTGGGTTCGTTCCAGGTCTTTGCTATCATAAACAGCACAACAATGAACATATGTGTGCATGTGTCTTTATGACAGAATGGTTTTTAATCCTTTGGGTATATACCCAGTAATGGGATTGCTGGGTCAAATGGAATTTCTACTTCTAGGTCCTTGAGGAAGCGCCACACTGTGTTCCACAATGGTTGAACTAATTTACACTCCCACCAACAGTGTAAAAGTGTTCCTATTTCTCCACATCCTCTCCAGCATCTGTTGTCTCCAGATTTTTTAATGATCGCCATTCTAACTGGCGTGAGATGGTATCTCAATGTGGTTTTGATTGCCATTTCTCTAATTACCAGTGATGATGAGTATTTTTTCATATGTTTGTTGGCTGAATATTTATCTTCTTCTGAAAAGTGTCTGTTCATATCCTTCGCCCACTTTTGAATGGGTTTGTTTTTTCTTGTAAATCTGCTTTAGTTATTCGTAGATTCTGGATATTAGCCCTTTGTCTGATGGGTAGATTGCACAAATTTTTTGCCATTGTTGGTTGCTGGTTCACTCTAATGATTGTTTCTTTTGCTGTGCAGAAACTCTTAAGTTTAATTAGGTCCCATTTGTCTATTTTGGCTTTGTTACCAATGCTTTTGGTGTTTTAGTCATGAAGTCCTTGCCTGTGCCTATGTCCTGAATGGTTTTGCCTAGGTTTTCTTCTAGGGTTTTTATGGTGTTAGTTCTTATGTTTAAATCTTTAATCTATCTGGAGTTAATTTTTGTACAAGGTGTAAGGAAGGGGTCCAGTTTCAGCTTCCTGCCTATGACTAGCCGGTTTTCCCAACACCATTTATTAAACAGGAAATCCTTTCCCCATTTCTTTTTTTAGTCTGGTGTGTCAAAGATCAGATGGTTGTAGATGTGTGGCGTTGCTTCCAAGGACTCTGTTCTGTTCTGTTGGTCCATATCTGTTTTGGTACCAGTACCATGCTGTTTTGATTACTGTAGCCTTGTAGTGTAGTTTGAAGTTAGGTAGCATGATGCCTCCAGCTTTGTTTTTTTGTTTAGAATTGTCTTGGCTATGCAGGCTCTCTTTTGGTTCCATATGAAGTTTAAAGTGGTTTTTTCCAGTTCTGTGAAGAAGGTCAATGGTAACTTGATGGGGATAGCATTGATTCTGTAAACTACTTTGGGCAGTATGGCCATTTTCACAATATTGATTCTTCCTAACCATGAGCATGGAATGTTTTTCCATCTGTTTATGTCCTCTCTTATTTCTTTGATCAGTGGTTTGTAGTTCTCCTTGAAGAGATCTTTTACCTCCTTTGTTAGTTGTATTCCTAGGTATTTGATTCTCTTTGTAGCAATTGTGAATGGGAGTTTGCTCATGATTTGGCTCTCTATTTGTCTGTTATTGGTGTATAGGAAAGCTTGTGATTTCTGCACATTGATTTTGTATCCTGAGACTTTGCTGAAGTTGCTTATCAGCTTAAGGAGCTTTTGGGCTGAGAAGATGGGGTCTTCTAAATATAAGATCATGTCGTCTGCAAATAGGGACTCTTTGACTTCTTCTTTTCCTAATTGAATGCCCTTTATTTCTTTTTTGCCTAATTGCTCTGGCTTGAAATTCCAATACTATATTGAATAGGAGTGGTGAGAGAGGGCATCCTTGTCTAGTGCCAGTTTTTAAAGGGAATGCTTCTAATTTTCACCCATTCAGTATGATATTGGCTGTGGGTTTGTGGTAAACAGCTTTTATTGTTTTGAGAAAAGTTCCATTGATACCTAGTTTATTGAGAGTTTTTAGCATAAAGCACTGTTGAATTTTGTCAAAGACCTTCTCTGCATCCTTTGAGATAATCATGTGGTTTTGTCTTTGGTTCTTTTTATGTGGTGGGTTATATTTATGGACTTGTGTATGTTGAACCAGCCTTGCATCCCTGGGATGGAGCCTACTTGATCATTATGCATAAGCTTTTTGATGTGCTGTTGGGAATTGGTTTGCCAGTATTTTATTGAAGATTTTTGCATCTATGTTCATCATGGAGATTGGCCTGAAGTTTTCATTTTTAGTTGTGTCTCTGCCAGATTTTGGTATCAGGATGATGTTGGTCTCATAGAAAGAGTTAGGGAGGATTCCCTCTTTTTATATTGTTTGCAAAAGTTTGAACAGGAATGATACCAGCTCCTCTTTGTGTCTGGTAGAATTCAGCTGTGAACCTGTCTGGACCTGGACTTTTTTTGGTCAGCAGGCTATTAATTGCTGCCTCAACTTCAGACCTTGTTATTGGTCTATTCAGGGTTTCAACTTCTTCTTGGCTTAGTCTTGGGAGTATGCAAGTGTCCAGGAATTTTCCATTTCTTCCAGGTTTACTGGTTTATGTGCATAGAGTTGTTTGCAGTAATCTCTGATGGTAATTTGCATTTCCAAGGAATTGGTGGTGATCTCCCCTTTATTGTTTTTTATTGCATCTATTCGATTCTTCTCTCTTTTCTTTTTTATTAGTCTTGCTAGTGGTCTATTTTGTTGATCTTTTCAAAAAACCAGCTCCTGGATTTATTGATTTTTTATGTTTTTTTGTGTCTCTATCTCCTTCAGTTCTGCTCTCATCTTAGTTATTTCTTGTCTTCTGCTTGCTTTTCAGCTTTTTTTATCTTGCTCCTCTAGCTCTTTCAATTTTGACAACAGGGTGTCGATTTTAGATCTTTCCTTGTTTCTCGTGTGGGCATTTATTGCTATAAATTTCCCTATAGACACTGCTTTAAATGTGTCCCTAAGGATCTGGTCCATTGTGTCTTCATTCTTGTTGGTTTCAAAGAACATCTTTATTTCTGCCTTCATTTCATTGTTTATCCATTCGTCATTCAGGAGCAAGTTGGTCAGTTTCCATGTGATTGTGTGGTTTTGAGTGCTTTTCTTAATCCTGAGTTCTAATTTGATTGCACTGTGGTCTGAGAGACTGTTATGATTTCCGTTCTTTTGCGTTTGCTGAGGAGTGATTTACTTCCAATTATGTGGTCAATTTTGGAGTAAGTGCAATGTGGTGCTGAGAAGAATGTGTATTCTGTGGATTTGGGGTGGAGAGTCCTGTGAATGTCTATTAGGTCCGCTTGGTCCAAATCTGCATTCAAGTCCTGGATCTCTTGTTGACTTTCTGTCTCATTTATCTGTCCAATATTGTCAGTGGAGTGTTAAAGTCTCCCACTATTACCGTGCAGGAGTCTAAGTCTCTTTGTATGTCTATAAGAACTTGCTTTATGTATCTGCGTTCTCCTGCATTGGGTCCATAAATATTTAGGATAGTTAGCTCTTCTTGTTGCATTGATCCAGGATAAATTCTTACACATGCAATTGTGAGGTTAAAAAGCACATATATTTTTAAGACTTAACATATTTGGCCAAGTTTACTCCTATAAAATGTCAAATACATAATTTTAAAAATGTTAAAAAGTATTCTCATACAAATATAGAGTCAGCACAGGTCAAGTTTTTATTTAATTCATTAATGAGGAAACTAGGAGGATAACAAAGCCAGTTCAAAGACAGACATGAGAAATTGTGTGTGTGTACATGCACACACACACACACACATACACACAATGTGTATCTATATGTATACATATATTATGTATATCTATATATGTATATACATATGTATAAGTACATATATGTTATGTACATATAAGTATATACATATATTATGTACATATATCTATATACGTATGTACATATGAATCTATGTGTATAAATATGTACACATATCTATACATATATTATGTACATGTATTATGTACACATCTATAATATATACATAATATATGCATATATTATGTATATATGCATATAGATCCCATAATCTATATGATATATATACATATAGTATGTATATTATGTATATATACTACAGAATATACATATACATAATATATACATATATACATACATAAGAAAAAGAATACTAAAATCATAAATTATTGCTAAATTAGATATACATCTGATGAATGTCCTACAGGGTGATAAACGATAACTTTTGGTGCTATCTTCTTTACAGAGCAGAAATCATTTTTGTCTGTACAGGACAGAAATTTTATCTCTATTGGATAAAAATATTATCATTTTACCAATTTTCTCCAAGCTAACATTTGAATTTACAGTTGTAAAATGTGCAAATCAGTAACAAGTCAGGATTCAATTCACCTTAGATGGGCTAGTTAGGCATTGCCCTAACATGAAAATGAATTATGCAATCATATTTTGCTTTCCAAGTTTTGGAAAATCTTTTTCTGACCGAAGGTCATCCCAATTTACAGTCCTCACTGGTCATATGTGAAAAGGCCTGTTTGGCTCCTCGTGATTACTATTAACTCTTGTAAAAATGTTTGCCAATTTCATAGATAAAAATGAAATCACATAATTTTTAGTATTAATGTGACTGAACATTTTTCTCATAGTCTTATTGAACGTTTATTGTTAACATCATTTGCTCATTGTTCTAGTGGTGTATTTGTATTAGTCTTTTCCTTCTTGATTCATGTTTTTTGATATATTCCTACCAAGTTTTTTCTTAAATTATATATTGATTTATATTTTCTTCTATTTTTATTTCCTTGGCATTTTTTTTTTCATTTACTTTTTCTTCTTTCATCTCATTTTTTAAAACGAATTTTTAGAGCAGTTTGAGGTTTGCAGAAAAATTGAAAAGAAAATATAGAGTTCCCATATACCCTTTTCCGGCCCCACCCACATACACAGTTTCCCCTATTATTAACATCTGGCATTAGTGTGGCATATCTGTTACAATTGATGAGCCAATACTGATACATTATCAACTAAATTATAGTTCACATTATGTATGCTATGAGTTTTTTTAATAGAAAAACTAGCTGATTTTATTATCAATGTGAAACAAGTCTTTAAATCAACTACAATTTATTTAATTCAGCATAAGGTAACTTTCACATTTTTCTACAACCACAGTAAATACAGTTCTTGTCATAAAGACACAGCCTTTAGAATTCAAAGCTTCCCCACCTGTAAGATTACATATATAAAACTCTCACTATTGTTTATATAATGGTGGATTAATCAAATTAAAATAGTTATACTATCTAGAATAAAATAAAATGGATATAATTTACTCATAAGATTCATACTTAAATCATCTTTATTTATAAAGTACTAGCCTGGAATTATAATGCCATTAAGCTTCCATTTTAGCAAAAGTATAAGTAAATATAAGTAACAGTTACATAGTAATAGCAGTTACTTTAAATTGAAAATGATATCAGTCAAAATTATTTTTGAAGAGAGAATAAAATATCATGAAGTTTCTTGCTGTGGTTCTGGATGTTCAGTAGCAGGCTCGTTTGAAGGTGGAATCAACCCTGAAGGACTCACTTCTGGAGTGGGGGGTGGGAGGAAAAATCCAGGTCTTGGGGGGAAGGTAAGGAGGGAAAACTCCTTGGTGGATACACATTTCTCACTGTTCGAAAGAGATTGGTAAAAGACGTTTTACAACTTTGAGAACCTGCACTGTGCCCTAATAAATCATTAAGTTTATAACTTCCATTACCTATTCTTTTATTTGAAAATTTACACCAGAATAATTACTTGATCTAACAACCTAATTTTTACAACATTGAGAAAAAGTACCTCTTCAAATACAGGTGATCAAAGGAAACATCATTAATTTTTACTGTAATTTTTGTCCTACCTTAACACATCTTTTAAAAAAGAGGAATTATTTCAAAATATATAAAAATTACCAGAAAAATAATATTTTTCTTTAATTATCAGAGTCCTTCTCAAGGAACACTTTCATGTAATATAATTTTCACAAAACTTAAAATTCATATCAGTGATTCCTAATTCTGATTTCATACTACACTAAAACATTTCCAGTTATATCAGAGACCACCTTAAAATTCCCCCCAAAGAAAATTCATTTTAATTCACTTTACACTTTTAAAAGAGAGGAGAAACAAGGGAACAAATGACTAGATGAGACATTCACAAGCAAAGCCTAGTATCTGGTAACCACATATTTCTTCTGCAGAACCCTATAGTTCAAAACGGTAAAGTATGAATATAAAAACAACATATTATTCCTTTTTCTTATGTGAAGCTTTAAGAGAATTCAGTAAACTCAACAATTAGTCAAATATAATAAATGCATTTTAAGTTTTAAATAAGTAGGACTACATTAGAACTACTTATGAAAAAGACTTTAAAAAACATCATAGCCAGTAATTTTAATGTTGGAAAATAAATTTTAATTATTTTAATTAACTGCTAGAATAACAAATTGCTACCAAATAAGATACAAATAATTTTAGTTTTATAAGACCTGTAAAAAGTCAATTATTTTCTTGACTACCAAAATACAGAAATAATTTTATATTAAGATGAATCAATGTGAAACCTCATTACATTCTCCTTATGGCTGCCTGCCTTCTCAATTCAGAAAAGTAATGGTACACTCACAGAATGCTAGAACATTTTTCCTCCTATGTGTTTCTACATGAACAGCTAGTAAAATTAATATCTCTGATTAATAAAATACATATTGAGCTTTAAAAAAAATTTAAAAACCCAAGAATACTTGCAAATGGAGCATGTGGTGGACCTGGGAAATCCCTTGGTGGAAAATCATCTCCAGAAGCTCCCTTTTCCTAGAGAGGTGACAGGGGCCCAGTGTCAGAAGGACCCCTGTGAGAATCAGTTAACATATCAGAGCTTGATTCTCCTCTTTCATTGGTAATCTGATGGTCCAGAGGATTCCCTGGGCCTCTTGAGCCTCTTCCTCCTCTCCTTGTGAGCAAAGGTGAGAGTCTGAGTGGACCCTTCAATGAAGCTGGAGGAGACAGAAAAGCTCTCATTTCAGCTGAAGGCCGACCCAATGCTGAGGGACCATATGAGGAAGCTTCTCTGCCAAATGGTGTATTTGAAACATCCAGTGCATATGGGTATTTTTCTAAAAGTTCAAATTTAAACTCTAGTTCAGCTAATTTTTGACTGTTGTGAGCATTTTCTTTCCTTAAATCATGGAGATTTCTTTCAGCAGTTCAAGCTTCAAACCAATTATCATGCGCTTTGCTCTCATGGGAAATAGTGCGCTTTTGATAATAATGCATCACTGTCTTCAATTCTTCTTCAAGATCTTTGGCTCGCTTTCTATAGGTCTCCAGCTTTGCGGTGGCATGGCTGATCCTTTTGTTTGCTTTAGAAAGTTTCTCTTCTGTCTCTAACCAGCAATTTTCCTCTGTTGTTAATTTCCTGTAGAGCTTCATTTCATTTTCTTAATATAATTCAGTCATTACTTTAAGTTTCTGTTGAAGCTTCTGATTCTCGCTTTCAAAATGTGTGTTTTCTGACTGCAAAGATGCTTGTTCAGTCTCAAGATTTTTAATATGTTCTGTAAGTTCTTCCTTCATTTTATCAACTTCCGATAACTGAATATAAATTTGGGTTCTTTCTCCTTCTAAACTTTTGAAAGAAGCATTGAACTTAGCAGCATGAATCAATTTCTTCAAAGCTCCGTTTGGAGGATGATCTAAGTACGCACCATTTTCTGATTCACTGTTCAGTTCTGACTCCACGTTGTCTTCATCCGTTCTGTCTTCTCCAAGCATAGCCGCCCAATCTTTCATCTTCAGCAAGTGTTCAGTCAGAGTCTTGATGTGATTGTCTTTATCACTGAGAACTTGTTCTGCGTGTACTTTGGAGTATTCCAATGTTATTTTCTGTTTATTAAGTTCACTCACTTGTTCTTTCCATACTTCAGCTTCTTGCAAAAGTTGTTTCTGGCTTTCCTGAAGTTGAGAATTTTCATCCAAAGCATCTTTCATTGCTATCTTCAGTGGTTCTTCATTCATTGGAAATAAAGTCTTGAAGGTCATTTTGGCTTCAGCTACTTGTGATTTGAGGGATTTTGGCTCATCTTCTAGAGACTGTATCCTTTTTGAAATATCCACCATCAGTTCATTTTGTTCAGACTGTTTCGATTTTCTCTTCTTTTAACTCTTTTACTAGACATAGTATTTCTCCTCAAGTTCCGCATTGGACCTGTTCAGCTTTTCACAGGTTGCCTTCAAGTTTTGTGCTTCTGTTGCCTTCTTCTCAAAGCTGGCATCCTTTAAAGATGACTCTACTTCATGGCCTTCATACTCTTTTTGAATAATGCTCAGTTTTTCAACTAATTGACATTTTTCCTCAATTGGTCTAGACAGTGTTTCAGCAAGCTTTTTCTCTCTTCCCACAAAACGCCAACTCCTAACTGATCTAAAACCTCTCCACAAAAAAAAAGAGAACAGCAAAAAGTCCAAATATAGCTGCCCATATCACCCATTCCCATGGAAAACCATAAGAATTAGGATCTGCTCCCATACTTTGACTCAGTGTTGCCACAACCCTGTGTAGCACCTCCAGTACCAGCCTCAAGTATGGCTGAGGGGTAGCCTGGGGCTCCTGCATAGTGCCGAGGCTGCTCCGGTGGTCGCCGCAGTAACCGGGGCCTGTGGGGGGCCACAACAAAGGGCAGAGAACAGGCAGCCTTCTGTCTTGAACCTGAATCTGCAGGGGCAACCAGAGTGGACCACTGCAGAGCAGGCTGTGGGGGAGCTGGGGAAACACTGGGGAGCTGGAGAGCGTGGGGGGGGGACCTGGGGACACAGGCACCCACAGGCCTCACAGGCCCATGCTGCCTTTTTCTCTTTTATTTTTACTTTATTTTCAGATTGGGGTCTTGTCATGTTGTCCAGGCTGGTCTTGAACTCCTAGCCTCCAGTGATCGTCCCACCGTCCTCACCTAATCTTGGCATTTCAACTTCCACACTTCCCCCCTCACTAGAATAATTTCACAGTTTCAAAATCCTATTCATTCTTCTTTGACTAAGCCTTTGTCAATATCATAATTGAAAAGGCTCTTCCACCTTTAATTATTCTTACTGCCTGTATAACACTGAATTACATAGTCTCACATATAAATTATGCAAAACACAATTTTGCTGGCATGTTTCTCATCTGAATTATATATACTTTTGAGCTAAGACCTGTCTTAATCATCCCTATATGTCCACATTAGTAGAATGCAAGTAACAAGACACAACACTTACGATACTTATGGTTTTTTTTTTTTTTTTTAAGAAAAATGTCTCAAGTCATAGATACATATTTTTTTTAAAAAACTTTGAGATTTCCTTTTAAAGAGCCTTTAGACAGTTTTTAAAAAGTCTGTAGCTGCTCATCTGATTCCTCATTTCAGGACTTCAATAAATAAGATAAGACCTAATAAATAAATAAATAATACCCAATAAGACCTTCAGGCCCATATTTGCTGTCAGTGGCTAAGGGCAGGAGCATATATGAAGTAGAAGGCTACAGATGGAAAAAGTCTGGCAGTCAGGATATGACTTATTCTACACTTGCCACTAAGTAGCTAATTTAACACTTACACATATCATTCAATTTTGCTTTTAAGACAGAGCCTTTCTCTGTCACCCAAGCTGGAATGCAGTGGTGCAGTCCAGGCTCACTGCAGCCTCCACCTTCGGAGTTCAAACGATTCTCCTGCCTCAGCCTCCCAAGTAGCTGTGATTACAGGCATCCACCACCACACCAGGCTAATTTTTATATTTTTAGTGGAGATGGGATTTCACCATGTTGGCTGGGCTGGTCTTGAACTCCTGTCCTCTAGTGATCCACCACCTCAGCCTCCCAAAGTGCTGGGATTACAGTCATGAGCGACTGTGCCCAGCCCATGTCATTTAACATCTAAAGGCTATAGCTACTTCATCTAGAAAAGGAGTTTAGATTAAATGATTAAATGACTTCCATATCTACCTCAGTTCTAAAAACAGAAACAAAGTATATTCTTTTTTTTTTTTGTCCTTTAGATTCTGGGGTACATGTGCAGATCATGCAAGATTGTTGCATAGGTACACTCATGGCAAGGTGGTTTGTGGCCACCATCCCCTCATCACCTATGCCTGACATTTCTCCCCCACACTATCCCTCCCCTAGCCACCCCCAATGGACCCCAGTGTGTGATGCTCCCCCCTTTGTGGCCAAGTGTTCTCATTGTTCAACACCTACCTGAGTGAAAACATGCAGTGTTTGATTTTCTGTTCTTGTGTCACTTTTCTGAGAATGATGGTTTCTAGGTTCATCCATGTCTCTACAAAGGACACGAACTCATCATTTTTTATGGCTGCATAGTATTCCATGGTGTATATGTGCCACATTTTCTTTGTCCAGTCTACAATTGATTGGCATTTGGGTTGGTTCCAGGTCTTTGCTATTGTAAACAGTGCCGCTATGAACATACGTGTGCATGTGTCTTTATAATAGAATGATTTGTAATCCTTTGAGTATATACCCAGTAATGGGATTGCTGGGTCAAATGGAATGTCTATTTCTAGGTCCTTCAGGAAGCACCACACTGTGTTCCACAATTTGGTTGAACTAATTTACACTCCCACCAACAGTTTAAAAGCATTCCTATTTCTCCACATCCTCTATAGCATCTGTTGTATCCAGATTTTTTAATGATTGCCATTCTAACTGGCATGAGATGGTATCTCAGTGTGGTTTTGATTTGCATTTCTCTAATTACCAGTGATGATGAGCTTTTTTCATGTTTGTTGGCTGCACAAATGTTTTCTGTTGAAAAGTGTCTGTTCATATTTTTCACCCACTTTTTGATGGTTTTTTTGCTTTTGTAAATGTGTTTTAGTTCTTTGTAGGTTATGTATATTAGCCCTTTGTCAGATGGGTAGATTGCAAAAATTTTTTCCTATTCTGTTGGTTGCCGGCTCACTCTAATGATTGTTTCTTTTGCTGTGCAGAAGCTCTTAAAGCAATTTGACCATTTTGGCTTTTGTTGCCAATACTTTTGGTGTTTTAGTCATGAAGTCCTTGCCTATGCCTATGTCCTGAATAGTTTTGCCTAGGTTTTCTTCTAGGGTTTTTATGGTGTTAGGTCTTATGTTTAAGTCTTTAAACCATCTGGAGTTAATTTTAGTGTAAGGTGTCAGGAAGGGGTCCAGTTTCTGCTTTCTGCACACTGCTAGCCAGTTTTCCCAACACCTTTTATTAAACAGGGAATCCTTTCCCCATTGCTTTTGTCTGGTTTGTCAAAGATCAGATGGTTGTAGATGTATGGCATTGCCTCCAAAGCCTCTGTTCTGTTCCATTGGTCTATATCTCTGTTTGGTACCAGTACCATGCTGTTTTGATTACTATAGCCTCATAGTATATTTTGAAGTCAGGCAGCGTGATGCCTCCAGCTTTGTTCTTTTTGCTTAGGATTGTCTTGGCTATGCGGGCTCTCTTTTGGTTCCCTATGAAGTTTAAAGTGGTTTTTTTTCAGTTCTGTGAAGAAGGTCATTGGTAGTTTGATGGGGCTAGCATTAAATCTATAAATTTACTTTGGGCAGTATGGCCATTTTCACAATATTGACTCTTCCTAACCATGAGCATGGAATGTTTTTCCATCTGTTTATGTCCTCTCTTATTTCTTTGATCAGTGGTTTGTAGTTCTCCTTGAAGAGATCTTATACCTCCTTTGTTAGTTGTATTCCTAGGTATTTTACTCTTCTTGTAGCAGTTGTGAATTGGAGTTAATTCTTGATTTGGCTCTCTGTCTGTTATTGGTGTATAGGAATGCTTGTGATTTCTGCACACTGATTTTGTATCCTGAGACTTTGCTGAAGTTGCTTCTCAGCTTAAGGAGAGTTTGGGCTGAGGTGATGGGGTCTTCTAAATATACAATCATGTCATCTGCAAATAGAGACAATTTGATTTCCTCCTTTCCTAATTGAATACCCTTTATTTCTTTTTCTTCCCTGATTGCTCTGGCTAAAACTTCCAATACTGTATTGAATAAGAGTGGAGAGAGAGGGCATCCTTGTCTAGTGCCAGATTTCAAAAGGAATGCTTCCATTTTTTGCCCCTTCAGTATTATATTGGCTGTGGGTTTGTCATAAATAGCTTTTATTATTTTGTGATAGGTTCCATCGATACCTAGTTTATTGAGAGTTTTTAGCATAAAGCGCTGTTGAATTTTGTCAAAGACCTTCTCTGCATCCTTTGAGATAATCATGTGGTTTTGTCTTTGGTTCTATTTATGTGGTGGGTTACATCTATGGACTTGTGTATGTTGAACCAGCCTTGCATCCCCGGGATGGAGCCTACTTGATCATTATGCATAAGCTTTTTGATGTGCTGTTGCAGTCTGTTTTCCAGTATTTTATTGAAGATTTTTGCATCTATGTTCATCGTGGAGACTGGCCTGAAGTTTTCTTTTTTGTTGAGTCTCTGCCGGATTTTGGTATCAGGATGATGTTGGTCTCATAAAAGGAGTTGGGGGAGGATTCCCTTTATTTGTATTGTTTGAAATAGTTTCAGAATGATTGGTACCAGCTCCTCTTTGTACATCTGGTAGATTCGGCTATGAATCTGTCTGGACCTGGACTTTTTTGTTTGGTAGGTTGTTATTTGCTGCCTCAACTTTGGCCCTTGTCATTGGTCTATTCAGGGTTTCAACTTCTTCCTGGTTAGGCTTGGGAGGGTGCAAGTATCCAGAAATTTATCAATTTCTTCCAGGTTTACTGGTTTTGGTGCATAGAGTTGTTTGTAGTAATCTCTGATAGTAGTTTGTATTTCTGAGGAAATTGGTGGTGATACCCCCTTAACTTTTTTATTGAATCTCTTTTGATTCTTCTTTTCTTTTTTATTAATCTTGCTAGCAGTCTATTTTGTTTATCTTTTCAAAAAACAAGCTCCTGGATTTATTGATTTTTTGAAGAATTTTTTGTGTCTCTATCTCCTTCAGTTCTGCTCTGGTCTTAGTTACTTCTTGTCTTCTGGTAGCTTTTGAGTTTCTTCAATCTTGCTCCTCTAGCTCTTTCAATTTTGATGACAGGGTGTCAGTTTTAGATCTTGCCTCATTTCTCATGTGGGCATTTATTGCTATAAATTTTCCTCTAGACACTGCTTTAAATATGTCCAGAGATTCTGGTATGTTGTGTCTTCATTCTCATTGGTTTTGAGGAACATCTTTATTTCTGCCTTCATTCCATTATTTATCCAGTCAGCATTCAGGAGCTAGTTGTTCAGTTTCCATCAAGTTGTGCAGTTTTGAGTCAGTTTCTTTAATCCTGAGATCTAATTTGATTGCCCTGTGGTCTGAGAGATTGTTTGTTATGATTTCTGTTTTTTTGCATATGCTGAGGAGTGATTTACTTCCAATTATGTGGTCAATTTTAGAGTAAGTGTGATGTAGTGCTGAGAAGAATGTATATTCTGTGGCTGTGGGGTGGAGAGTTTTGTAGATGTCTATTGGGTCCACTTGTTCCAGTTCTGCGTTTTAGTCCTGGATATCCTTGTTGATTTTCTGTCTCATTGATCTGTCCAATGTTGACAGTGGAGTGTTAAAGTCTCCAAATTTTATCATGCAGGAGTCTAAGTCTCTTTGTAGGTCACTTAAGAACTTTTCTTTATGTATCTGGGCACTTTTGTATTGGGTGCATATATATTTGGGATAGTTAGCTCTTCTTGTTGTATTGATCCTTTCACCATTATGTAGTGTCCTTCTTTGTCTCTTCTGGTCTTTGTTGGTTTAAAGTTGATTTAACAGAGACTAAAATTACACCCCCTGCTTTTTTTTTTTTTTTTGCTCTCCATTTGCCTGTTAGATCTTCTTCCATCCCTTCATTTTGAGTCTATTTGTATCTTTGCGTGTTAAATGGGTCTCCTGAATACAGCACACCAATGGGTTTTGACTTTTTACCCAGTTTGCCAGTCTGTGTCTTTTGATTGGGGCATTTAGGCCATTTACATTTAAGGTTAATATTGTTATGTGTGAATTTGATCCTACCATTTTGTTACTGGTTGTTTGTTTTGCCCATTTGTCAATGTAGTTTCCTCATTATATCATTGGTCTTTACCATTTGGTTCATTTTTGCAATGGCTGGTACCGGATTTTTTTTTCTGTGTTTAGTGCTTCCTTCAGGAGTTCTTGTAGGGCAGGTCTGGTGGCAGTGAAATCTCTCAGTAATTGCTTGTCCGTAAAGGATTTTATTTCTTCTTCACTTACAAAGCTTAGTTTGGCTGGATATGAAATTCGGGGTTGAAAGTTCTTTTCTTCAAGGATGTTGACTATTGGTCCCCACTCTCTTCTGGCTTGTAGGGGGTCTGCTGGGAGATCCACTGTGAGTCTGATGGGCATTCCTTTGTGTGGGTCCCAACCTTTCTCTCTGGCTGCTCTTAGCATTTTTTCCTTCATTTCAACCCTGGTGAATCTGACAATTATGTGCCTTGGGGTTGCTCTTCTTGAGGAGTATCTCTGTGGTGTTTTTTGTATTTTCTGTATTTGAATGTTGGCCTGCTTTGCTAGGTTGGGGGAAGTTCTCCTAGATAATATTTTGAAGAGTGTTTTCCAGCTTGGATTCATTTTCCCCATTCTCTTCAGGTACACTGATCAAGCACAGATTAGGTCTTTTCACATAATCCCATATTTCTTGGAGGCTTTGTTCATTTCTTTTCACTCTTTTTTCTCTTTTCTTGCCTTCTATTTCATTGAGTTGAACTTCGATCTCTGATATCCTTTCTTCTGCTTGATTGATTCAGCTACTGAAACTTGTGTATGCTTCACAAAGTTCTCATGCTGTGTTTTTCAGCTCCATCAAGTCATTTATGTTCTCCTCTAGGCTGGTTATTCTAATTAGCACTTCATCTAATCTTTTTTCAAGGTTCTTAATTTCTTTGCATTGGGTTAAAACATGTTCTTTTAGCTCAAAGAAGTTTGTTATTACCCATCTTCTGAAGCCTGCTTCTGTCAGCTTGTTAAAATCGTTTTCTGACCTGTTTGGTGGCCATGCTGGTGAGTCGTTGTGATCTCTCTGGGGGAGGAGAGGCATTCTGGACTTTGATGTTTTCGTCCTTTTTGTGCTGGTGTCTTCCCATCTTCTCTGAATGGACATCCTTTCTGTTAAGGTTGGGATTATTTCTCCTGTGTGAGGCTCTTTTTTTAATGCATGTGTCAGTGTGCCACTTGAGACAGTCTGTCCGTTTTCTGCCTGTGGAGGCACTGCTGGGCTGCCTCAGTCTCAGCCAGGCTGCTGTTTATTCTTCGCCTGGTTTCTGTAATGGTGGGGTTAGCTCTGCCTTCCCAATGGCGGGCTCTTTCCCTCTGCCAAGCATGCTGTTCCCTGGTGGAGGGGTGTGTTAAGTGCTAAACTCTGCCGGGAGAGGGACTCTCCAGTTGCTGGATCTTGTGGGGGAAGGGGCCTGTCTGGTCGTATCCTCTTCCCCACTTTCAACTCTCCCTTTTGTGGTACGGGGAATTTCTTTTTGCAAGCTTTCTCAGTATTAGTCCAAATCTGCCCTGGTCTGTGCTAACAAGGCACTGGTCTGGCCAGGCCTGCCGGCCTGGGCTCTTGTCCGGGTCTGTGACTCCGGGTGGTTCTCAGCAAGGCGGCCTTTTCCTGGTCTAAGTGCTGCCAAAGTCTCAGAGTGAATTGCTGTATCTGCTTCAGAGAATCAAGGAGGTGATGCCTCCCCCGATCCTCCATGACTGATACACTTTCCAGGTGGGGCAGTGCCCCGCCTTGCCTCAGCTGCATGGCTTTGGGCTGCTTTCACTGCCTTTTTTGGGGGTTAATCCCACCAGTCCCTTTAAAGCAAAACCAGTACCTCACTCAGAGATGCGGATATCACTCTGGTTCTGTCTCACTTGATGGTAGCTGCCCTCCAGAGAAGCTTCCTTTCAGCCATCTTCCCCCACTCCAAGATCAAGACCCTCACAGAGTATATTCTTTTACCACCTCTGATGTCAAAAGACTTTGGTAGAGTCATGCTAGGAAATAGTAATAGCAACATTCATCAAGCTTCAGCTCTAATTCTTAATAAGGGATCTGCTGACATTCAGGTTAGAATCACAAGTCAAGTTAGGATACAATTAACATCTCTAACAAAGTAACCCAACAAACCAAATACTTCAACTAACCCAAGTCCTTAGTGCACTAACTTTAGAATAAGGGGATAAATCACAAGAAACATTAAGTCTCAGAAAACATGCTCCGTGGAAGGGGTCTGCAAACTGTGGCCCATCACCCACCTACTTGTATTAATAAAGTTTGATTGAACACAGCCATGCCCATATGTTTAGTTGTTGTCTATGGATGTTCCTGCATTACAAGAGTGGGGCTGAGTAGCTGTGACAGAAAACATGGCCCTGCAGAGCCCAAATAATTAACTATCTGGCTCTTTGCAGAAAGTTTGCCAACTCCAATCCTAGGGAACTATAAAAAAATGCAATTGGGAGTGGTTTTAAGAAGTTTTGGCTAATGTTCACAAAAGAATGCCCCAGAAACTATTAAATACTATATGTTTCAAAAGTATCAGGCTGGGAGTGGTGGCTCATGCCTGTCATCCCAACACTCTGGGAGCCAGTGCAGGAGGATCACTTAAGCCAGGCAGTTTCAGACCAGCCTGGGAAACAGGCTGAGACCTCATCTCTGAAAAAAAAGTAAAAAAAAAAAAAAAATTAGTCAGGTGTGGTGGTGCACACCTGTAGTCCCAGCTAACTCTCAAGGCTGAGGAGGAGGGACTGCTGAAATCCAGGAGGCTGAGGTTGCCATAAGCCATGATCATGCCACTGCACTCCAGCCTGGGGAACAGACTGAGAGGCTGTCTCAAAAATAAAAAGATATTTTAAAAGCATGAGATAGGCTTGCTCTGCAAAGGTCTTAGATTTTCGTAGTCAGAAATACCTAGAATTGTTAGAATATCAGTTGTAACAATGAGCTGTAGAAACAAGTTATTTAAAACCCTCAGTCTTAGCTAAAAATGGAATTTGGGGCTGCAAAGATGACAATAGATCATAACATAAACTGCGTGGTGTACAGTCTAGAACACAGTCTTAGTTTCCCACAATTTCTTAAACCCCAAAGAAAGAAAAGATGAGAGAGGAATGCACTTTCACAAACTGGTGAATGATGGCTCCCAATAATGACTATAATATTCTCAAATGAGAGAAATTAAAATTAAGAAGAAAAAAAAAAACTGGCCCTACCAAAAGCTTTCACAACTAGGGACTTAGCCTGAAAAATGAGAGATTTTAATAGATAGGATTTTATTTTTATTGCATTTTAGGTTTGGGGGTACATGTGAAGAACATGGAAGATTGTTGCATAGGTACACACTGGCAGTGTGATTTGCTGCCTTCCTCCCCCATCACCTATATCTGGCATTTCTCCCCATGCTATCCCTCCCCAACTCCCCACCCCCCACTATCCCTCCCCTTTTTCCCTCCGACAGACCCCAGTGTGTGATACTCCCCCTCCCTGTGTCCATGTGTTCGCATTGTTCAACACCCGCCCATGAGTGAGAACATGCGGTGTTTGATTTTCTGTTCTTGTGTCAGTTTGCTGAGAATGATGGTTTCCAGGTTCATCCATGTCCCTACAAAGGACACGAACTCATCGTTTTTGATGGCTGCATACTATTCCATGGTGCATATGTGCCACATTTTCCCTGTCCAGTCTATCATCGATGGGCATTTGGGTTGGTTCCAGGTCTTTGCTATTGTAAACTGTGCTGCAGTGAACATTCGTGTGCATGTGTCCTTATAGTAGAACGATTTATAGTCTTTTGGATATATACCCAGTAATGGGATTGCTGGATCAAATGGAATTTCTATTTCTAGGTCCTTGAGGAATCACCACACCGTCTTCCACAATGGTTGAACTAATTTACACTCCCACCAACAGTGTAAAAGCGTTCCTATTTCTCCACATCCTCTCCAGCATCTGTTGTCTCCAGATTTTTTAATGATCGCCATTCTAACTGGCATGAGATGGTATCTCAATGTAGTTTTGATTTGCATTTCCTCTAATGATCAGTGATGATGAGCATTTTTTCATGTTTCTTGGCTTCATGTATGTCTTCTTTTGTAAAGTGTCTGTTCATATCCTTTGCCCACTTTTGAATGGGCTTGTTTTTTTCTTGTAAATCTGTTTCAGTTCTTTGTAGATTCTGGTTATCAGCCCTTTGTCAGATGGGTAGACTGCAAAAATTTTTTCCCATTCTGTTGGTTGCCGATTCACTCTAATGACTGTTTCTTTTGCTGTGCAGAAGCTGTGGAGTTTTATTAGGTCCCATTTGTCTATTTTGGCTTTTGTTGCCACTGCTTTTGGTGTTTTGGTCATGAAATCCTTGCCTACGCCTATGTCCTGAATGGTTTTGCCTAGATTTTCTTCTAGGGTTTTTAGGGTGTTAGGTCTTATGTTTAAGTCTTTAATCCATCTGGAGTTAATTTTAGTGTAAGGTGTCAGGAAGGGGTCCAGCTTCTGCTTTCTGCACATGGCTAGCCAGTTTTCCCCAACACCATTTATTAAACAGCAACTCGCTTCCACATTGTTTGTTTTTGTCAGGTTTGTCAAAGATCAGGTGGTTGTAGATGTGTTGTGTTGCGTTGGAGGCCTCTGTTCTGTTCCACTGGTCTATATCTCTGTTTTGGTACCAGTACCATGCTGTTTTGATTACTGTAGCTATGTAGTATAGTTTGAAGTCCAGGAGTGTGATGCCTCCAGCTTTGTTCTTTTTGCTTAGAATTGACTTGGCTATGCAGGCTCTCTTTTGGTTCCATATGAAGTTTAAGGTGGTTATTTCCAGTTCTTCGAAGAAGGTCGTTGGTAGCTTGATAGGGATAGCATTGAATCTGTAAATTACTTTGGGCAGTATGGCCATTTTGACAATATTGATTCTTCCTAGCCATGAACATGGAATATTTCTCCATCTGTTTGTGTCCTCTCTTATTTCATTGAGCAGTGGTTTGTAGTTCTCCTTGAAGAGGTCCTTTACGTTCCTTGTTAGTTGTATTCCTAGGTATTTTATTCTCTTTGTAGCAGTTGTGAATGGCAGTTGGTTCTTGATTTGGCTGTCTTTAAGTCTGTTACTGGTGTATAACAATGCTTGTGATTTTCGCACATTGATTTTATATCCTGAGACTTTGCTGAAGTTGCTTATCAGTTTCAGGAGATTTTGGGCTGAGACGATGGGGTCTTCTAGATATACAATCATATCGTCTGCAAATAGAGACAATTTGACTTCCTCCTTTCCTATTTGAATACCCTTTATTTCTTTTTCTTGCCTGATTGCTCTGGCTAGAACTTCCAGTACTATATTGAATAGGAGTGGTGAGAGAGGACATCCTTGTCTAGTGCCGGATTTCAAAGGGAATGCTTCTAGTTTTTGCCCATTCAGTATGATATTGGCTGTTGGTTTGTCATAAATAACTTTTATCATTTTGGGATACGTTCCATCAATACCTAGTTTTTGAGAGTTTTTAGCATAAAGGGCTGTTGAATTTTGTCAAAGGCCTTCTCTGCATCAATTGAGATAATCATGTGGTTTTTGTCTTTGGTTCTGTTTATGTGGTGGATTATGTTTATACATTTGTGTATGTTGAACCAGCCTTGCATCCCCGGGATGAAGCCTACTTGATCATGGTGGATAAGCTTTTTGATGTGCTGTTGCAATCGGTTTGCCAGTATTTTATTGAAGATTTTTGCATCTATGTTCATCATGGATATTGGCCTGAAATTTTCTTTTCTTGCTGAGTCTCTGCCAGGTTTTGGTATCAGGATGATGTTGGTCTCATAAAATGATTTGGGAAGGATTCCCTCTTTTTGTATTGTTTGGAATAGTTTCAGAAGGAATGGTACCAGCTCCTCTTTGTATGTCTGGTAGAATTCGGCTGTGAACCCATCTGGACCTGGGCTTTTTTGGGTGGTAGGCTCTTAATTGCTGCCTCAATTTCAGACCTTGTTATTGGTCTATTCAGGGTTTCGACTTCTTCCTGGTTTAGGCTTGGGAGGATGCATGTGTCCAGGAATTTATCCATTTCTTCCAGGTTTACTAGTTTATGTGCATAGAGTTGTTTGTAATAATCTCTGATGATGGTTTGAATTTCTGTGGAATCTGTGGTGATATCCCCTTTATCATTTTTTATTGCATTTATTTGATTATTTTCTCTTTTCTTTTTTATTAATCTGGCTAGTGGTCTATTTTGTTGATCTTTTCGAAAAACCAGCTCCTGGATTTATTGATTTTTTGAAGGGTTTTTTTGTGTCTCCATCTCCTTCAGTTCTGCTCTGATCTTAGTTATTTCTTGTCTTCTGCTAGGTTTTGAGTTTTTTTGATCTTGCTCCTCTAGCTCTTTCAATTTTGATGATAGGGTGTCAATTTTAGATCTCTCCTTGCTTCTCATGTGGGCATTTATTGCTATATACTTTCCTCTAGAGACTGCTTTAAATGTGTCCCAGAGATTCTGGTATGTTGTGTCTTCGTTGTCATTGATTTTAAAGAACATCTTTATTTCTGCCTTCATTTCATTGTTTATCCAGTCAACATTGAAGAGCCAGTTGTTCAGTTTCCATGAAGCTGTGTGGTTCTGAGTTAGTTTCTGAATTCTGAGTTCTAACTTGATTGCACTGTGGTCTGAGAGACTGTTTGTTATGATTTCCGTTCTTTTGCATTTGCTGAGGAGTGATTTACTTCCAATTATTTGGTCAATTTTAGAGTAGGTGCAATGTGGTGCTGAGAAGAATGTATATTCTGTGGATTTGGTGGAGAGTTCTGTAAATGTCTATTAGGTTTGCTTGATCCAGGTCTGAGTTCAAGTCTTGGATATCCTTGTGAATTTTCTATCTTGTTGATCTGTCTAACATTGACAACAGGGTGTTCAAGTCTCCCACTATTATTGTGTGGGAGTCTAAGTCTCTTTGTAAGTCATTAAGAACTTACCTTATGTATCTGGGTGCTCCTGTATTGGGTGCGTATATATTTAGGATCGTTAGCTCTTCTTGTTGCATTGATCCTTTTACCATTATGTAATGTCCTTCTTTGTCTCTTTTGATCTTTGTTGGTTTAAAGTCTATTTTATCAGAGATGAGAATTGCAACTCCTGCTTTTTTTGCTCTCCATTTGCTTGGTAAATCTTCCTCCATCTGTTTATTTTGAGCCTTTGTGTATCTTGCATGGGAGATGGGTTTCCTGGATACAGCACAGTGACGGGTTTTGGCTTTTTATCCAGTTTGCCAGTCTATGTCTTTTAATTGGGGCATTTAGCCCATTTACATTTAGGGTTAATATTGTTATGTGTGAATTTGATCCTGCCATTTTGATGCTAGGTGGCTGTTTTGCCCGTTAGTTGATGTAGTTTCTTCATTGTGTTGATGGTCTTTACTGTTTGGTATGTTTTTGGAGTGGCTGGTACTGGTTGTTCCTTTCTATGTTTAGTGCCTCTTTCAGGAGCTCTTGTAAAGCAGGCCTGGTGGTGATGAAATCTCTGAGTACTTGCTTGTTTGCAAAGGATTTTATTTTTCCTTCACTTATGAAGTTCAGTTTGGCTGGATATGAAATTCTGGGTTGAAAGTTCTTTTCTTTAAGGATGTTGACTATTGGCCCCCACTCTCTTCTGGCTTGTAGGGTTTCTGCTGAGAAATCTGCTGTGAGTCTGATGGGCTTCCCTTTGTGGGTAACCCGACCTTTCTCTCTGGCTGCCCTTAGCATTTTCTCCTTCATTTCAACCCTGGTGAATCTGACGATTATGTGCCTTGGGGTTACTCTTCTTGAGGAATATCTTTGTGGTGTTCTCTGTATTTCCTGGACTTGAATATTGGCCTGCCTTCCTATGTTTTGGAAGTTCTCCTGGATAATATCCTGAAGAGTATTTTCCAGCTTGGATTCATTCTCTCCTTCACATTCAGGTACACCTATCAAACGTAGATTAGGTCTTTTCACATAGTCCCATATTTCTTGGAGACTTTGTTCATTCCTTTTTACCCTTTTTTCTCTACTCTTTCCTTCTCGTTTTATTTCATTGAGTTGATCTTCGACCTCTGATATGCTTTCCTCTGCTTGGTCGATTTGGCTGTTGAAAGTTGTGTATACTTTGCAAAGTTCTTGTGTTGTGTTTTTCAGCTCCATGAATTCACTTACATTCCTCTCTAAGTTGGTTATTCTCATTAGCATTTCATCAAATCTTTTTTTAAGTTCTTAGTTTCTTTGCATTGGGTTAGAACATGTTCTTTAGCTCACAGAATTTTCTTATTACCCACCTTCTGAAGCCTGATTCAGTCATTTCATCACACTCATTGTCCATCCAGCCTTGTTCCCTTGCTGGTGAGGAGTTGTGATCCCTTGTAGGAAGAGAGGCATTCTGGTTTCGGGTGTTTTCCTCCTTTTTGTGCTGGTTTCTTCCCATCTTTGTGGATTTATCTATGTGTGGTCTTTGTGGTTGATGATTTTCAGATGGGGTCTCTCAGTGGATGTCCAGTTTGTTGATGATGAAGTTATTTATTTCTGTTTCTTAGTTTTCCTTCTAACAGTCTGGCCCCTCTGCTGTAGGACTGCCGAGGTCCACTCCCAGCCCTGCTTGCCTGGGGGATCACCTGCAGCAGCTGCAGAACAGTAAGGGTTGTTGCCAGTCTCTTCTTCTATCTTTGTCCCAGAAGAATACCCACCAGATGTCCGTCTGAGCACTCCTTTGTGAGGTGACTCGTTGGATATACGGGGGGTCAGGGAGCTGCTTGAGGAGACAGAGTGTCCTTTATAGGCGCTCAAGTGCTGAGCTGTGAGCTCCATTGTTCATTCAGAGTTGCTGGGCAGGTACGTTTAAGTCTGCTATAGCAGAACTCATAAACCCCTTTTTTCCCCAGGTGCTCTGTCCCGGGGGAGTTAGGGCTTTATTTATGAGTTTCCCTTGTGCTGCTGCCTTTTTCTCAGGGCTGCCTTGCCCAGCGATGAGGCAGCCTAGTCACTGTCTGCCTACAGAGGCTTTGCTGAACGGCTGTGGGCTCCACCCAGCTGCTGTATGAACTTCCCTGTAGTCCTGTTTATACTGGTGTAGTGAGAACTGCCTCGGCAATGGCAAACTAACTCTGTAGCGGCAGACTGCCTCAGTAATGGCGGACGCCCCTCCCCCACAGAGCTGGGCCGTCCCCGGGCTCAGCTGTTCTTGCTGTGAAACTCTCGATCCAGAGTGTTTCCGATGGCTGTTTTTTTGTGGGGGTGGGACCAGCCGAGCCTGATCACCTGGCTCCCTGCTTCAGAGTCTCCCAGGTTTTCCAGCCGCCTGTTGAAAAGTCACCGGGATCTGTGTGATTTCCCGTGCAGCGACCCACTGCGCCGGTTGAAACCACTGGCGCTGAGATTTGTGGCGTTTTTTTGCCTGGGTAAATCTCCTGGCCTGGCTGCCTGTTTCAGTCCCTTTTTTAATCAGATGAATGGGCGGCTCTGCCTTCCCGGAGCTCCAATTGCCAGCTAAAACGGCACCCAGACCCACGTATTTTGTATGGGGAACCGCTGCGCCGGGACACTGCCCAAAACAGCAGCGCCGGCAAAAACAGTTTCGCCGGCGAAAACAGTTGCACCGGCAAAAACAGCTGCGCCGGCCAAACCAGCCGTGCTGGCGACCCGTGGGGCTCCTCCCCCCTGGGAATCTCCTGGTCTGTGGGCAATAAAAATCCGTCTGGCAATGCAGCGTCCACTCACCCTCCGCGCTTTCACTGGGAGCTGTAATCCTCAGCTGCTCCTAATCGGGCATCTTGGATTCCCCCCGGGGATCAGCAATCAAAAAAATACAATTTTTTTGAGGAATCCTAATGACTGAAGTAGATGATCCTGTTAGCAGATATTGAAGTAATTAGACTTAAGACATAAAATGATGAAGCGAAGTAATTAGACTTAAGACATAAAATGATGAAGCAAAGTAAGAAAGCACTGATTTGAAATTATCTTTTAAATTTAGATGGATAAAAATGTATTAATTCAAAGTTCCAAGCATGAAATCCAGAAATGTCATGTTGTGTACTTGCTTCTTGAAGATAAACTCAGTAGTTGGTGGAAAGAATCCACACTCTAACAAAGCAGCAAACCACAAAACAGTTGTTTGCATGAAGCAGCCAGTAACTTTGCATTTGCATTTTTTTGAAATTTTACTTTAAGTTTTGGGATACATGTGCAGAAAGTGCAGGTTTGTTACATAGGTATACATGTGCTGTGGTGGTTTCTGCACCTATTGACCTGTCCTCTAAGTTCCCTACCCCTTGTCCCCGGCCCCCAGCAGGCACTAGTGTGTTATGTTCCCCTCCCTGTGTCCCTGTGTTCTCATTGTTCAACACCCACTTATGAGTGAAAACATGTGGTGTTTGGTTTTCTGTTCCTGTGTTAGTTTGCTGAGGATGATGGCTTCCAGCTTCATCCATGTCCCTGCAAAGGACATGATTTCATTCCTTTTTATGGTTGCATAGTATTCCATAATGTAATGTACCACATTTTCTTTACCCAGTCTATCATGGGTGGGCATTTCGGTTGGTTCTATGATTGTGCTATTGTAAATAGTGCGTCAGTAAACATACATGTGCATGTGTCTTTATAGTAGGATGATTTGTATTCCTTTGGATATATACCCAGTAATGGAATTGCTGGGTCAAATGGTATTTCTGGTTCTAGATCCTTGAGGAATTGCCATAGTGTCTTCTAAAATGTTTGGACTAATTTATATTCCCACCAACCGGGTAAAAATTTTGCATTTTATATTTCCATCTTCCAGTTCATTCTCAGCTGTTTAGGATTTGGATTCCTGAAAGCTTCTTCAGAAAAAAAAAATACAATTTTCAACAAATTATACCTGGCACAAAGAGTAGACATTGTATTATTCTATTTATATAATGCTCAGGACGAGGCTAGTGCATCATGACATAAGTCACAAAATAGTATGTGTAGAAATGGTCGACAGGAAAAGAGGCACGAGGGCACTTTCCAGGTGGATGAGTGTTCTGCATCTTGGACTAGAAGGTGCTTACAAATATGTAT
Source organism: Ateles fusciceps (assembly GCA_036589455.1). Classification (NCBI taxonomy): domain Eukaryota; kingdom Metazoa; phylum Chordata; class Mammalia; order Primates; family Atelidae; genus Ateles; species Ateles fusciceps. The sequence goes on from JAZHEH010002939.1 coordinate 182,965, forward strand.
GTGAAGGCAAATATCAAACTATAGTTAATATTTGTACATTTTACTGTTTATGAATTATACCTCAATTTAAAATAAAAACTCACTAGAATAGCCAGGCAGCATTTAAGCAACATGTTTCACATGGGGGACATAGGAAATATATTTGAATTGTTCACATATAAGGATACATACGTGGATGTGTTGAGATACCTGTTAGATGAACAAGTGGGAATGTTGAACACATCACCAATAATCATTTAAGCGGAGTCGTGAGAATGAAAACTAAATAAAATTCAATCGAGAAGAAAATAGGAAGCTGCTGAAGAGACAACAAATGTGAACAACATTTTGAGAAGTTTCATGATATGGGAGGGGAAGAAATATGTGGAAAGGCATGAGAATGAGAGAAGAGAGGGAGAATTTTTTAAAAGGAAAGAACATTAATTTTTGGCTTGTAGTCTTCATGTACATGAGGCAGGATGGCACACAAGTGGAGGGCGAGATTTGACATAAGAGCAGGGACAATTTTCCACTGTCACAGAGGAGAAACTATGATACATAGGCACAGACGCTGATAAGTTGACATATTTGCCTTTGGAAAGATGATGTAATTCTCATCTGATGGCCACTTCTTTCTCAGTGAAGCATGAGATGAATTCATCAGCTGAGAGAGAAAGGAAAAGAACATGGGAGATTTGAGGAGAGAGAAGAAAATGTAAAATAATCATGTGAGAATACAAAAGTAAATTTATTAGAGAAATGTCAGACTTGTTGGCCCATTTGAGATCAGTGATCATAAGTTTTGAATGATGCAGAGTTGTGTAGTTTTTACAACAACATTCAGCTGTCCTGGGCTGCATGTTGTTCTGGATATAAGAGTTGGGTGTTCTATCATAGGATAATTTTAACCTTAATGGGTTACTCAGACAGTTAGGTGTTGAGTCACAAAATTCAGAACCAATTTTACTCTTCACCTCCATAATATATTAAATGTATTAACTTTACTAGTTCAGTCATCTTCACTCCATTTTTAAAACTGTTAGTTCTGTTTTTAAGGGGAAACATAAAACAAAAGTGTTCTAAAACTGTTAGTTCTTCTTTTACATCCAGGGAAGCTTTAAATTTGATTTTGTATTTTGAGTAAAAAAGACTAAAATGGAGTTTTAGTGCTTTTTAACTATATATATAGTAACATGTTATAAGCTTTGATATTTTCTTCAATGTGCTGGAATAGTGTCTATAAATTCAATCCATGCCAGACGTAGCAGAAGTGTGTAACATGAAAACAAAGCCATCTCAGAAGAAACTACAAGATGCTGTAAAATAAGGAAAATTTGGGGGCCCAGTTTCACATAAATGCTCTGAGCAAAAAATAAAATAAATTTTAGTGATAATTTAAATGACTGTTTACCATACATAGAAGAAAAATATGAGACTCAATTCTCAAAAAGCAGGAGAAAATGGGCAAAGAGAGGAACTAACATGTGGCAAGCTCTTACTTTGTCCCAAGCACTATATCAAGCATATTTAACAGGATCCTATTATCCATGCTATTATCCATGATTCATCTCACCCAAGTGCAAAAAACTAGGTTTGTTCCTGAAAACTGTTGTCATTTATGTGACAGCATAGTCTCATGTGCATTTTTCTTTATTACGCAGATGTACAAATCAACTCATTCCATTAACAATTATACAAAGACTACAGATGCTTTTACCCAGAGAAGCAGATGGAAATTTCCCACATAAAAATTCAGCTTAATCTGACATACACATGTCCAACAAGCATATGAAAAAATATTCAACGTCACTAATAATCAGAGAAATGCAAGTCAAAACCACACTGAGATATCATCTCACACCAGTCAGAATGGCTATGATTAAAAAGTGAAAAAACAACAGATGCTGGCAGGGTTATGGGGAAAAGGGAAAACTTATACATTGCTCATGGGAGTGTAAATTAGTTCAGCCATTGTGGAAAGCAGTGTGGTGATTTCTCAAAGAACTAAAAACAGAACTACCATTCAACCCAGCAGTCCTGTTAGTGGGTATATTCCCAAAGGAATATAAATCTTTCTACCATAAAGACACATACATATGTATGTTCATTGCAGCACTGTTCACAATATGAAAGACTTGAAATCAACCTAAATTCCCATCAACAACAGGATAAAGAAAATGTGGTACATATATGCCATGGAATACTACGCAGCCATACAAAATAACAAGATCATATCCTTTGCAACAACTTGGATAGAGCTGGAGGCCATTATCCTAAATTAACTAACATAGGAACGAAAAACCAAATACAGCATGTTCCCACTTTTAAGTGAGAGCTAAACATGAAGAACACATAGACACAAAGAAAGGAACAACAGGCACCAGGACCGACTTGAGTAAGGAGGGTGGGAGGAGGGGAGAGAATCAAAAAACTACCTATCAGGCACTATGCTTATTACATGGGTGACAAAATAATCTATACATCAAATCTCCATGACACACAATTTTCCTGCACAGGTACCCATGAATCTGAAATAAATGTTTAAAAACATAAATTAAAATTCAACTTAAGCTTCTTTGTTATATAACTTTAATGGTTTGGGCCAATTCTTGCTTAAGTTTGTCTACATTTCATGACATACTACATATTTTGCTTTAATAGCTATGCAGCTATTAAAATTTTTTAATGGAAACAAAATGGAAAAATTAGGATATTATGTGGCTTGGTTGCTCTGAATAAAACACTTTGCTCCTTTTACAAGAAATCATAGTGGTAAACATGCCCTTTATAAAGCAGCAGTGTGTGTTTATTGTGAAAAGTACTTTAAGATCTTTTAAATGAGGCCAAGATAAGTTTAGGTATTAACTTCATGCTGGTTTCAAAGATTTATAAAACCAGTCCATTGGCCGGGTGCAGTGGCTCATGCCTGTAATCCCAGCACTTTGAGAGGCTGAAGTGGGTGGATCACCTGACATCATGAGTTTGAGACCAGCCTGGCCAACATGGTGAAACCCAGCCTCTACTACAAATACAAAAAAATTACCCGGACGTAGTGGTGGGCGCCTGTAATCCCAGCTACTTGGGAGGCTGAGGCAGGAGAATTGCTTGAACCTGGGAGGCGGAGGTTGCAGTGAGCCAAGATGGTGCCATCGCACTCCAGCCTGGGCAACGAGTGAAATTCAGTCCAAAAAAAATAAAGTCCATTTTAGAATTTTTTTCTCAGCTGAAACTTGGTTATGAGTGTGTATGAACAGCACCAACTAATGGATCTGTGCTATATTTTTTTAAATCTCTGTATTTGACATAAAAATCCATTCAATCAATTTCACTAAGACAAATTAGATTCGATATGTAAACCCACTTGTTCTTCATCAAAGTTCTAAATTTTGCAAATGATCAACATATCTTTCAATCAATTTGTAAACATATTAGCAACAAGATAACATGATTCATGGCTTTAGCAAGGTAAAATGGTTCAGCAAAGAATTTCTCAGAATATATTTTAGGGACCAGCAATCTTTGGCCATCATATTTTCAAAACTAAAAATCATCCCATTCTAGCTTGTATAATTGTCTTTTAGTAAGTGTACATGCTAATACTCCTAGAGATTTGAAAATAGTTAAAGAAAATATCACATGGCCTATTACGGTTATTAATGGTAAGAACTAAATTTTAAGACATTTAGGTCATTTAGAAATGACCACAATGCATGGCAGTGGTCATTTCTAGCAGTTGTTATGAACAACTTTGATGTTTAATGCAACATATTCTACATGTATTTCAGAAAATTACATAGATACTGGAATTATTAATATTTATATTAATACAATGCTTTACAGTTAACAACGTATTTTTTTCATAATTAACTCATTCTTCCCTCACAACCATTCCATGGAGTAGATGTTGTCACTCTGTTTTTTAGGATAACAACATAATTCGAAAGTTGTGGAATTGAAGTCAAACACACATACTCCACTTTCTGACTCCTAAGCCAAGTTTTTCTCCACTGAATTATTCTGAATCTCTATTGAGATTATATGCTCCATCTGTACCCATGTATGGAAATACTGACATAAGATTTGGATTCCAAAATCATTGGGAAGTCTGCACAATGAAAACAGGAAGCCACAAAATTGCTATAACATCGTGTGATGTGGGGAACCTATCTTAATGTGGCAAGAGGCAAATTGCAAATGAAGACTATTTTTAGAGAACAGATATGTGAGTTTTGTAAACTTAAAAATACTAGCATATAAAGGCTTTTTTTCCCCTATATTACAGATGGTGACAGAGATTTTAACTAAATGAACGTGAAACATGCCTCAGTAATAATTAGATCCTCAAATTGTTTCTTCTTATTTAACAAATATGTATTTAGTGCCTCGTCTTTTCAAAACATGTGCTTGATGTTAGGGTACAAAGGAAACAAAAATAATAATTTTAAAAGTAAACTCTTGTTTACTGGTATATCTATAGCAGTGTTCTAAGGGCTTTACCTAAATTAATTTACCTGAGATTTCAAAACTTATGTTCATTACAATTTCCATTTATGACTCTCAAATAACTCTTATAAATGGAACAAAAAGATGGACAGAAATCAAAATGACTGACACATAATCAAATGTGGAATGAGAACAATAATACAGCTGTGACCTGTAAGGGTGTGTGGTGGTCAGGGTTCTCCAGAGAAACAAGAAAAATACACATATTTGTACAAAGAAAAAGATTATAAGAAATTGACGTACACAATTATGAAGGCTGAGAAATCCCATGATCTTCACCTTGCAAGCTACAGATCCAGGAGAGTTGATCTGGGCACCTCATGGCCCAGTCAAGTTGATGCATAAAATTAAATAAACATCACAAGGAGAAAGAGCACCTGTCCTGAATTCTGAATCATGTTCCATCACTAACTAGCCATGTGATCTTGGGTAAGTTAGTTAACCCTTCTAAACTTAGAAACTTAGCAGCTGTCATCTCGTGTTGGGAAAGATTGTAAGATGATATATACAAAGTACCTAGAAGTGCTAGGCCCCTACTGGACAGGTATGGTACCCTGGCTCCTAATTAAATGTGCCTTCTCTACCCCTTCTAAAGCTTAATTCTGTGTAACCATCTTGAGTCCTTCAGGTATGGTGGTAGCCGAGAAGAAAGTAAGAGAGGAAAACTATGGCAACCCCTTTGATGTGATCCAAATGGCAGAATGCATTTTCAGTTCAAGTGAATTCACACTTTGTCTCGTAATCTCTTTAAAAACTAAGTAGCTATTCAAAGAATTTTCTCAAGAGAAAAGTACAGAAAGCAGAAACTGGACCCCTTCCTGACACCTTACACTAAAATTAACTCCAGATGGATTAAAGACTTAAACATAAGACCTAACACCATAAAAACCCTAGAAGAAAACCTAGGCAAAACCATTCAGGACATATGCATAGGCAAGGACTTCATGACTAAAACACCAAAAGCATTGGCAACAAAAGCCAAAATAGACAAATGGGACCTAATTAAACTCCATGGCTTCTGCACAGCAAAAGAAACAATCATTAGAGTGAACCGGCAACCAACACAATGGGAAAAAATTTTTTCAATCTACCCATCTGACAAAGGGCTAATATCCAGAATCTACAAAGAACTAAAACAGATTTACAAGAAAAAATCAAGCCCATTCAAAAGTGGGGGGAGGGATATGAACAAACACTTTACAAAAGAAGATATATATGAGGCCAACAAACATGAAAAAATGTTCATCATCACTGATCATTAGAGAAATACAAATCAAAACTACATTGAGATACCATCTCACGCCAGTTAGAATGGTGATCATTAAAAAATCTGGAGACAACAGATGCTGGAGAGGATGTGGAGAAATAGGAACACTTTTACACTGTTGGTGGGAGTGTAAATTAGTTCAAACATTGTGGAAGACAGTGTCGTGATTCCTCAAGGACCTAGAAATAGCAATTCCATTTGACCCAGCAATCCCATTACTGGGTATATATCCAAAGGATTATAAATCATTCTATTATAAGGACACATGCACACAAATGTTCGTTGCAGCACTGTTTACAATAGCAAACACTGAGAACCAACCCAAATGCCCATCGATGGTAGACTGGACAGGGAAAATGTAGCACATATACACCATGGAATACTATAAAAAAACGATCAGTTCGTGTCCTTTGTAGGGACATGGATGAACTTGGAAACCATCATGCTCAGCAAACTGACACAAGAACAGAAAATCAAACACCACATGTTCTCACTCAAAGGCAGGTGTTGAACAATGAGAACACATGGACAGAGGGGAGGGGAGCATCACACACTGGGGTCTGCAGCAGCGGCGGGAACTAGAGGAGGGACAGTGGGGAATGGGGAGTTGGGGAGGGATAACATGGGGAGAAATGCCAGATATAGGTGATGGGGGAGGAAGGCAGCAAAGCACACTGCCATGTATATACCTATGCAACAATCTTGCATGTTCTTCACATGTACCCCAAAACCTAAAACACAATAAAATATATAATTTTTAAAAAAGTATTATAATTAGTTAATAGCACTTGGACTTATTGATTTAATGGCCCCTTATTTAATTAAGGAGTAGAGAAATACACTGAGAGAGTCATAGATTAGAGCTTATAATTGAAGGATAACTCCAGGCAATAATTGCCTTTTTGCCCCTTTATCTCTGCTCCATAAATGGAAATTTATACTTAAAAATTATGAAAATATATATACCTAAGAAAAAGTAAAGATCAATATCAAAGTTCGTAGTTTAAAAAGAGAGACTGAATTAGGGTCTCAGATGTGGTCTTCTTAGACTATGTGGAGACAAGCGAATAACAAAACCATAAATAGCATAGGCCAGGAGGATAACCTATATCTGCTAACTAGTCATTACAAACAAACCTATCATGGCCATAATATAATGTGGTGCCCTGAGTCTCTGCAATGAGGTTGTTGCCTGAAAACAATGGGGTCTCACAGCTGGGGTCGGCCATAGAAGCTGAGGTCTAGTACTCCCCCCCCCATCTAACAAATGAATTGAAATAAGAAAGAAATATGGAAACAGCAGAAATTAGGTCCAGAAGAGATTTATCCAGATGTCTGATCCACATTCATGTCAATATTGAGAAAAAACAAAAAAAGGTTTAAAAAGTGGAAAGAGGCTGGGCATGGTTGCTCAGGCCTGTGGGGAGGCTAAGGTGGATGGATCACCTGGGCAACATGGTGAAACACCGTCTCTATCAAAATTACAATAAAATTAGCTGGGCTTGGGGCTCATGCCTGTAATCCCAGCTACTCGGGAGGCTGAGGCATGAGAACCGCTTGAACCTGGGAGATGGAGGTTGCCGTGAGCCGACATCCTGCCACTGCACCCCAGCCTGCACAACAGAGTGAGACTTTGTGTCAAACAAACAAACAAAAACAAAGTGGAAAGAAAACTAGATAGAATTGGATCAAAATATGCACATACTCGCTTTGTGACTTCAGGCAAATTACCTGATGCGCTTAGCCTTATTATCCACAGTTATAAATTAGCAATGATAAAAATTACTTTGTAGCATTCTTACCGGGATTCATGAAACGATGTAAAAACGCAAAAATATCTTTAAACTATTTAAAACAAGGTCATAGAACAGATCCAAGATGGCCGATTAGGAGCAGCTCAGGATTGCAGCTCCCAGTGAAAGTGTATAGGGTGAGTGGACGCCGCATTCCCAGACGGATTTTTATTGCCCACAGACCAGGAGATTCCCAGGCGGAGGAGCCCGATGGGTCACAAATGCTGCTGGTTTGGCTGGAGCAGCTGTTTTCGCGGCACGGCTGTTTGGCCGGCACCCTGGTGTGGCGGTTCCCCATACAAAATACATGGGTCCGGGTGCCATCTTAGCTGGCAATTGGAGCTCTGGGAAGGCAGAGTCACCCATTCATCTGATTAAAAAGGGGACTGAAACAGGCAGCCAGGCCAGGAGATTTCCCAGGCAAAAAAAGTGCCACAAATCTCAGCACCCACTGTTTCAACCAGCGCACTGGGTCACCGCATGGGAAATCATACAGATCCCGGTGCCTTTTGAACAGGCATCTGGAACACCTGGGAGACAAGTCGACCATTCAACTAAAAAAAAAAAAGGCTCTGAAGCAGGGAGCCAGGTGATCAGGCTCGGCTGGTCCCACCCCCACAAAAAACAGCAATCGGAAATACTCTGTAATGAGAGTTTCACAGCAAGCACAGCTGAACCCGGGATGGTCCAGCTCTGTCGGGGAGGGGCGTCCGCCATTACTGAGGCAATCCACCACTACGGAGGTGATTTGCCATTGCAAAGGCAGCCCGCCATTGCCAAGGCAGTTCTAACTACACCGGTATAAACAGGACTGCAGGGAAGTTCACACAGCAGCTGAGCAGAGCCCATAGCAGCTCAGCAAAGCCTCTGCAGGCAGACAGTGACTAGGCTGCCTCCTCACTGGGCTAGGCAGCCCTGAGAAAAAGGCAGCAACACAAGGGAAACTCATAAATAAAGCCCTAACACCCTGGGACAGCACCTGGGGGAAGAAAAGGGGTTTATGAGTTCTGCTACAGCAGACTTAAACGTACCTGCCCAGCAGCTCTGAATGAACAACGGAGCTCACAGCTCAGTACTAGAGCTCCTGTAAAGGACAGACTGTCTCCTCAAGCAGCTCCCTGACCCCTGTATATCTGAGTCACCTCATAAAGGAGAGCTCAGACTGACATCTGGCAGGTATCCTTCTGGGGCAAAGATAGCAGAAGAAGAAACTGGCAGCAACCCTTACTGTTCTGCAGCCACTGAAGGTGATCCTCAGGGAAGCAGGGCCGGGAGTGGACCTCAGCAGTCCTACAGCAGAGGGGCCAGACTGTTAGAAGGAAAACTAAGAAACAGAAAGAAATAACTTCATCATCAACAAACTGGACGTCCACTCAGAGACCCAATCTGAAAGTCACCAACCACAAAGACCACACATAGATAAATCCACAAAGATGGGAAGAAACCAGTGCAAAAAGGAGGAAAACACTCGAAACCAGAACACCTCTCCTCCTACAAGGGATCACAACTCCTCACCAGCAAGAGAACAAGGCTGGATGGAGAATGAGTGTGATGAAATGACAGAATCAGGCTTCAGAAGGTGGGTAATGACAAACTTCTGTGAGCTAAAAGAACATGTTCTAACCCAATGCAAAGAAACTAAGAATCTTGAAAAAAGATTTCACGAAATTCTAACAAGAACAAACAACTGAGAGAGGAATATAAGTGAATTGATGGAGCTGAAAAACACAACACAAGAACTTCATGAAGCATACTCAAGTTTTAACAGCCGAATTGACCAAGCAGAGGAAAGCATATCAGAGGTCGAAGATCAACTCAATGAAATAAAACGAGAAGGCAAGGGTAAAAAGAAATGAACAAAGTCTCTAAGAAATATGGGACTATGTGAAAAGACCTAATCTACATTTGATAGGTGTACCTCAATGTGACGGAGCGAATGAATCCAAGCTGGAAAATACTCTTCAGGATATTATCCAGGAGAACTTCCCCAACGTAGCAAGGCAGGCCAATATTCAAGTCCAGGAAATACAGAGAACACCACAAAGATATTCCTCAAGAAGAGCAATCCCAAGGCACATAATCGTAAGATTCACCAGTGCTGAAATGAAGGAGAAAATGCTAAGGGCAGCTAGAGAGAAAGGTCGGGTTACCCACAAAGGGAAGGCCATCAGACTCACAACAGATCTCTCAGCAGAAACCCTAGAAGCCAGAAGAGAGTGGGGGCCAATAGTCAACATCCTTAAAGAAAAAAACTGTCAACCCAGAATTTCATATCCAGCCAAACTGAGCTTCATACGTGAAGGAAAAATAAAATCCTTTGCAAACAAGCAAGTACTCAGAGATTTCATCACCACCAGGCCTGCTTTACAAGAGCTCCTGAAAAAGGCACTAAACATAGAAAGGAACAACCAGTACCAGCCACTCCAAAAACGTACCAAATGGTAAAGAGCATCAACACAATGAAGAAACTGCATCAACTAATGGGCAAAAGAGCCAGCTAGCATCAAAATGGCAGGATCAAATTCACACATAACAATATTAACCCTAAATGTAAATGGGCTAAATGCCCCAATAAAAAAACATAGACTGGCAAACTGGATTAAAAAAACCAAAACCTGTCTGTGTGCTGTATCCAGGAAACCCATCTCCCATGCAGAGATACACAAAGGCTCAAAATAAAGGGATGGAGGAAGATTTACCAAGCAAATGGAGAGCAAAAAAAAAAGCAGGAGTTGCAATTCTCATCTCTGATAAAATAGACTTTAAACCAACAAAGATCAAAAGAGACAAAGAAGGACATTACATAATGGTAAAAGGATCAATGCAACAAGAAGAGCTAACGATCCTAAATATATACGCACCCAATACAGGAGCACCCAGATACATAAAGCAAGTTCTTAATGACTTACAAAGAGACTTAGACTCCCACACAATAATACTGGGAGACGTGAACACCCCATTGTCAATATTAGACAGTTCAACGAGAGAGAAAATTCACAAGGATATCCAGGACTTGAACTTAGACCTGGACCAAGCAAACCTAATAGACATTTACAGAACTCTCCACCCCAAACCCACAGAATATACATTCTTCTCAGCACCACATCACACCTACTCTAAAATTGACCACATAATTGGAAGTAAATCACTACTCAGCAAATGCAAAAGAATGGAAATCATAACAAACCTCAGACCACAGTGCAATCAAGTTAGAACTCAGAATTCAGAAACTAACTCAGAACCACACAGCTTCATGGAAACTGAACAACTGGCTCTTCAATGTTGACTGGATAAACAATGAAATGAAGGCAGAAATAAAGATGTTCTTTAAAACCAATGACAACGAAGACACAACATACCAGAATCTCTGGGACACATTTAAAGCAATCTCTAGAGGATAATATATAGCAATAAATGCCCACATGAGAAGCAAGGAGAGATCTAAAATTGATACCCTATCGTCAAAATTGAAAGACCTAGAGGAGCAAGATCAAAAAAACTCAAAACCTAGCAGAAGACAAGAAATAACTAAGATCAGAGCAGAACTGAAGGAGATAGAGACACAAATAACCCTTCAAAAAATCAATAAATCCAGAAGCTGGTTTTTCGAAAAGGTCAACAAAATAGACAGACCACTAGCCAGATTAATAAAAAGAAAAGAGAAAATAATCAAATAGATGCAATAAAAAATGATAAAGGGGATATCACCACAGATTCCACAGAAATTCAAACCATAATCAGAGATTATTACAAACAACTCTATATACATAAACTAGTAAACCTGGAATGATAAATTCCTGGACACTTGCATCCTCCCAAGCCTAAACCAGGAAGAAGTTGAAACCCTGAATAGACCAATAACAAGGTCTGAAGTTGAGGCAGCAATTAAGAGCCTACCACCCAAAAAAGCCCAGGTCCAGATGGGTTCACAGCCGAATTCTACCAGACATACAAAGAGGAGCTGGTACCATTCCTTCTGAAACTATTCCAAACAATCCCAAAAGAGGGAATCCTTCCCAAATCATTTTATGAGACCAACATCATCCTGATACCAAAACCTGGCAGAGACTCAGCAAGAAAAGAAAACTTCAGGCCAATATCCATGATGAACATAGATGCAAAAATATTCAATAAAATACTGGCAAACTGACTGCAATAGCACATCAAAAAGCTTATCCACCATTGTCAAGTAGGCTTCCTCCCGGGGATGCAAGGCTGGTTCAACATACGTAAATCTATAAACATAATTCACCACATAAACAGAACCAAAGACAAAAACCACATGATTATCTCAATTGATGTAGACAAGGCCTTTGACAAAATTCAACAGCCCTTTATGCTAAAAACCCTCAATAAACTAGGTATTGATGGAACGTATCTCAGAACAATAAAAGCTATTTATGACAAAGCAACAGCCAATATCATACTGAATGGGCAAACACTGAAAGCATTCCCTTTGAAATCGGGCACTAGACAAGGATGCCCTCTGTCACCACTCCTATTCAATATAGTACTGGAAGTTCTAGCCAGAGCAATCAGGCAAGAAAAAGAAATAAAGGGTATTCAAATAGGAAAGGAGGAAGTCAAATTGTCTCTATTTGCAGATGCCATGATTGTATATCTAGAAGACCCCATCGTCTCAGCCCAAAATCTCCTGAAACTGATAAGCAACTTCAACAAAGTCTCAGGATACAAAATCAATGTGCAAAAATCACAAGCATTCCTATACACCAATAACAGACTGAAAGACAGCCAAATCAAGAACCAACTGCCATTCACAATTGCTACAAAGAGAATCAAATACCTACGAATACAACTAACAAGGAACGTAAAGAACCTCTTCAAGGAGAACTACAAACCACTGCTCAACGAAATAAGAGAGGACACAAACAGATGGAGAAACATTCCATGTTCATGGCTAGGAAGAATCAATATCGTGAAAATGGCCATACTGCCCAAAGTAATTTACAGATTCAACGCTATCCCCATCAAGCTACCAATGACCTTCTTCACAGAACTGGAAAAAAAAATCAGCTTAAACTTCATAGGGAACCAAAAAGAGAGCCTGCATAGCCAAGTCAATTCTAAGCAAAAAGAACAAAGCTGGAGGCATCACACTACCAGACTTCAAACTATACTACAAAGCTACAGTAATCAAAACAGCATGGTACTGGTACCAAAACAGAGATATAGACAAATGGAACAGAACAGAGGCCTTGGGGGCAACACCACACATCTACAGCCATCCAATCTTTGACAAACCTGACAAAAACAAGCCATTAGGAAAGGAGTCCCTGTTTAATAAATGGTGTTGGGAAAACTGGCTAGCCATCTGCAGAAAGCAGAAACTGGACCCCTTCCTGACCCCTTACACTAAAATTAACTACAGATGGATTAAAGACTTAAACATAAGACCTAATGCCCTAAAAACCTTAGAAGAAAATCTAGGCAAAACCATTCAGGACATAGGCGTAGGCAAGGACTTCATGACTAAAACACCAAAAGCATTGGCAACAAAAGCCAAAATAGACAAATGGGACCTAATCAAACTCCACAGCTTCTGCACGGCAAAACAAACAGTCATTAGAGTGAATCGGCAACCAACAGAATGGGAAAAAATTTTTGCAGTCTACCCATCTGACAAAGGGCTAATATCTAGAATCTACAAAGGACTAAAACAGATTTACAAGAAAAAAACAAGCCCATTCCAAAGTGGGAGAAGGATATGAACAGATTTACAAAAGAAGACATAAGTGAAACCAACAAGCATATGAAAAAATGCTCATCATCACTGGTCATTAGAGAAATGCAAATCAAAACTACATTGAGATACCATCTCACACTAGTTAGAATGGCGATCATTAAAAAATCCGGAAACAACAGATGCTGGAGAGGAAATGGAGAAATAGGAACACTTTTACACTGTTGGTGGGAGTGTAAATTAGTCAACCACTGTGGAAGACAGTGTGGCGATTCCTCAAGGACCTAGAAATAGAAATCCCATTTGACCCAGCAATCCCATTACTGGGTATATATCCAAAGGATTATAAATCATTCTACTATAAGGACACATGCACACGAATGTTCATTGCAGCACTGTTTACCATAGCAAAGACCTGGAACCAACCCAAATGCCCATCAATGATAGACTGGACAGGGAAAATGTGGCACATATATACCATGGAATATTATGGAGTCATCAAAAATGAAGAGTTCGTGTCCTTTGTAGGGACGTGGATGAACCTGGAAACCATCATTCTCAGCAAACTGACACAAGAACAGAAAATCAAACACCGCATGTTCTCACTCATAGGCAGGTGTTGAACAATGAGAACACATGGACAGAGGGAGGGGGAGTATCACACACTGGGGTCTGTTGGGGGGGAAATAGGTGAGGGACAGCGGAGGGTGGGGAGTTGGGGAGAGATAGCATGGGGGAGAAATGCCAGATATAGGTGATGGGGAGGAAGGCAGCAAATCACACTGCCATGTGTGTACCTATGCAACAATCTTGACTGTTCTTCACATGTACCCCAAAACCTGAAGTGCAATAAAATATATATATATATATATATATATATATATATATATATAAAATAAAAATAAAACAAAGTCATAAATTGGCAGCCCCAGGATATTTGTTTAGCCTGGAGAGTTTTTGTAAGCTTTTTAAAATAGTGTTGCTTGTATTTTTAAAATTTATGTATGTCACATAAAATATGGGATTTGGATATCTCTTTAAAGTAAGTCTGGCAATACAGAATTTGCATTTTCCCATAGCCGCAATCAGCTACATATGAATAAAGTCCTCATCACCATACATACTCAGGCAGTCTCCATTTGCAACGGTTCCCCACCCAGCCCATGTCATTCATCAGTGTACATTATTGGCCCTGGTTGGCATACAAGATGCTCACCCTTGATTAAGTCTTGATTAAAATATCAGGTTTTGTTATGTTTCAGCCATAGGGGTCTTAATGATGACTAAAGACTGATACATGTGTGTACTTTCCATGGAACAACACAGTATAAAATAAGTGTAGAATACATATTTTTTTTATCACATAGCTAGGAGTACAGAAGAAGCATTTGTGGAATATAAACTATTCTTGCAAAAAAAATAGTCCTAAACATATGACCCAACCATATTTCTCTTATATCTAGTGTAAATTTATCTATTAATAAAGAGAACAAGACAGTGGCAAAAACCTCTTTCTTTTTGCAAGTTTGTCAGTTAAACTTCATTTCTTGAATAATGGGAAGAGTTTACTCAGGAGCACCCAGAGAAGCCAGATGCTGGAATGTCTTCAATTGTGTGGCTCCATCTCCTGGTTTCAAATAGCTAGAATGCAAATGAGGGACTCAAAAAGGAGATATAAAAAGTAGAAAATAAAAACTGCTGTACTCTCTGGTCTGCAAGTATATTGGTTTTACTCTTTCTTGAATTTGGAATTTGAGCAATCTCTTCCTGCAGAATGGATAATATGTACTTTTACAATGTAAAAAAAATAAGTTTCTGTTAATTTTGGAATACATGATATTATCATTTTATTAGGCACATCACAAAGTAATCTCATTTTATAGTTGGCTATGAATATAGAAAAGCAATCTTTTACTACCTCTCAATAAGCCCTTTCAGCTATGTGATTTTGGGGATTAGAATTCACTTTAAGAGAGATGATATAATATTATTGGACATGTGTGGCAGACATTAATAACTTCTCAACAATATAGTCACACAAGAGAATTATACCTTCCTGCCACAATGGCTAACTTGCTTCGGCCAATGAACTTGAACAAAGTGACATGTCATTCTGGGTAAAAGTATTTAACTGCTGGTCCTCAGTGCTCCACTTCATTTTTCCCCATGTACTAGAGAGGCAGAAGCCCCCAACAGCCTGGGGAATCTGAATGACTAATGAGGAAGTCACTTCTGCTGATCCTCAATGGACATGTAGCAGGGGCAAAAATATGAACTTCTGTGGTTTTAAGTCACTGAAATATTGGAGGATGTTTATTACTACTGAATAGCATAATTTATTTTAACTAATTTAGATATGTAAAAGGACTCTTAAACCAGATATTTATTTTTGCATAATAAGGGAATTTGAGGATGAGAGTATATTTTCTTTGTTTCTTATGTGTTGATATTTGGACAGTCTCAAAGATGATAAATACGCTATAATAGAAGAAAGTGCCCATCTTGACACACATATGAACAAGTGTAGAAATCCCTGAAATTTCTGAAAACAAGCAACTTATGAAAACACAAGTGTTGGGAAGGATGTGAAGAAATTGAAACCCTGTCAACTGTTGGTGGAAAGGCAAAATGGTGCAGCCACTACATAAAAAATGATAACGGTTCCTCAAAAAATTAAAAACACATGCAGTATGTGATCTAGGTATTTATCCAAAAGAACTGAAATTAGGATCTTGAAGAAATTTGCACCCTGGTGATTATTGCCGCATTACTCCTAATACCTATGATGTAGAAACATCTAAATGGCCATCAAAAGATCAATAGATGAAGAAACTGTGGTACAAGCAATGAAATACTATTCAGACTTAAAAAGCATATGCAACGACATGGATGAACCTTGAAGACATTATGCTAAGCAAAATAAGCCAGTTACAGCAGGCAAATAGCACATGATTTCACTTATATGAGGTATCTAAAAGAGTCAGACTCAGAATCAGAGAGTGGAAACGTGGTTAACAGGGGGTAAGAGTAGTGGGAAATTGTTAATCAGTGGGCATAAACTTTTAATTATGCAAGATGAATATGTTCTAGAGATCTTCTACACAACACTGAATCTGTAGTTAACTTATTAATAGTTAAGTGTTTTGATTGTAAATTTAAAATTTTGTCAAGAGGGTAGACCTCATGTTTCACATTACTACA
Organism: Ateles fusciceps; assembly: GCA_036589455.1. Taxonomy (NCBI): domain Eukaryota; kingdom Metazoa; phylum Chordata; class Mammalia; order Primates; family Atelidae; genus Ateles; species Ateles fusciceps. Next base: position 199,409 of record JAZHEH010002939.1, read on the forward strand.
ATAAAATTTAAAATGTGTAAAATTTTAAAAGAAAACATGCATCTTTCCTTATGGAGCTCTTAGATGCAGTGTTTCAGTCTATCTGAACATACTCCATCTAACACAATATGAGGATACTTTGTAAAGGTTATTTAAGAGAATTTTTTCTAGGTCATAAAATGGCTACAGTTACATTGTTTTAAAAAGTAAGAGTTCAGGCCGGGCATGGTGGTTCACACCTCTAATCCCAGCACTTAGGGGGGCCAAGGCAGGCAGATCACTTGGGGTCAGAAGTTTGAGACCAACCTGGCCAAGATGGTGAAACCCTGTCTCTACTAAAAATACAAAAATTAACTAGGTGTGGTGGCAGGCGCCTGTAGTCCCAGTTATTCAGGAGACTGAGGCAGGAGAATTGCTTGAACCCCAGAGGCAGATGTTGCAGTGAGCCAAGATAGTACCACTGCACTCCAGCCTGGGTGACAGAGTGAGACTCCATCTCAACAACAACAGCCAAAAAAAAAAAAAAAAAAGAATTCTGCAAAGTATAAATAAAACAAATCATCATCTACCATGCTACCACACCTGTTGTATTGCCTTCATTTGGTATATGTGTGCATATAAATCTGTTTCATGTCTAGATTTCTCCACAATATTTTATCATAGGCATTTCTTAATGACAATATTCTCTAAAATTATGTATTCATCTATGTACAACAGTAATAATAATAGTAACTGCCATTTATTGAGCTATGCTGTTGAGGAATTCTAGGTATTGTATACAGTACCTTACATATATTATCAGTTATTCCTTAGAATAGCGTTGTGTGGCAGGCATTTTTGAAGTTAAGTAACTTGTTCAAGGGCATAATGTTTATTAAAAACTGAGATTCAAATCACATCTGCATCCTCCAAGGCTGATGGTCTTAAGTACAATATTCTATGGAATAAAAATTCATTTTTAGGGTACCAATAAATTTTAACAATAAAAGCATCTGTACATAAATTCTGTGTACGTTTTAAGTATCTTCTTAGGATTGTTTGAAGTAGAATTAACAATCTGAGGATTTCAGCATGTATAACATATTGATATATATGACCAAGTTGACCTTAAAGATTATATGAATTTATTTTCCAACCAGCAATGAAAATGATTTTCATTTTACTTAGCCCCCATCAAAAAATAGTTTCTTGAAAAATCTTTATTTTTCTGTTGTAACTTATTGTCTTATTTTTAAATTATTTTATGACTACTAAGTTTACATGTATATATCATCTTTTCTTTCTCCAATATCCTATTCACTCTTTTACCAATGTTTCTATTAATGAGCACATACTTTACTTAAAAATTTGTGAGTGTTTTTGTTGTCTTAAAGATAGGAAACATTTGTCAGTCATATATGTTGCAAATACTTCCCTATTTTGCCTTCTAATTTTGAAGTTTTTTATGTAGTAAATGTATCAATATTTTATTTTGTCCTTTTTTTAATTTTGCTTTTAGGCTTGGAAAAATTTTTATACTTTTAAATTTTCATAGCTTCTTAATTTTACTTTGAACTCTTTAAACTCTCAGGAATTTATGTCAACAAAGGCATGAGGGGAAAATCTATTTTTTTGTCCAAACAATGATGCTATATTTCCTGTTTTACTTATTAAATGATCTTTCCATTCACCATTAAGTTAAAATGCCACCTTTAGCTTAGTGTAAATTTCTATATTTTTCAGAGTCTATTTCTTGCCTTTCTATTCTACATCTGTGATTTATTCTTTTGTCACTACTATGGTACATTAATAACTGAAGTTTTATAATATGTTTTAATATTTGCAAGTGAAAGTTCAATTTCACACAAAATTTTTCTCTCTCAAAATGTTTTTGGACATTCTCATCTGTTCGTTCTTCCAGATGATTTTAGAAATGATTATGTCAACCCTGACAAAAAAAAGTCTGTGAAGATTAAATTACATTAAACATACAAATTATTTCGCAGAAAATTATATTCTTAAAATAGCTGGTCTCCTGGGTATTCCGATAGTTATTAAACCCTAAGTCATCCCAGGACTATTTTTATGAACTTGAAGCTTCCTAGGAAATATTTCACAGTCCTGTCACCAGCCCTAATAAACGTGGCCATTGCCACATATGTCCCATTACAGCAAAGCATAGTAATAATATAATAATTAAAACAGTAATATCAGGTTTTTTAATTATCCAGGTTGGCTTCAGTGTCCTCTAACATTAAAATACGGAAACTCCATGCCCTTTGGTGATAAGAATCTAATATGTACATAATATATCAAAGCTAAAAATCTAAAGTCTGTAGGCATTTCTCAGTTTGCAAAATCTTGAAAGGAATTAGCAGTTTCCTTTTAGTTTTTCCCACAGAAGAAACTGGGAAGCTTTTAATAGTATTTTTTATTTTCTCATAATCACTATAGTGTCCTGTTTCATGGCCTTATGTAGTATACATATAATTCTAAAATTTTCCCATCAAGCAACTTAAAATACATTTGCCTTATCCTGAGTCAGAGAACTCTAAAAAATTAGTAATACAGAATGGGATCTATAGCAGACACAGTTTCCCTGAGGGATAACTGGTTTTGCCAAATCCATAAAAAGAACTTTCCAAGAATTGGGGACCAAAAACATCCAAGAATGAATGAGCTGTCTGCTTCCCACATACCTCAAATCTCTGAGCAGCTTTGTGGGTATAGGACTGTGTGTATATGGCTAGAAGCTCATTAAATTATTGTATATAAAATGGCTTCAAATTTTAGACCACTATTATATATGTCTCTAGCAGAAAAAGAAGTGTCTTGTAGTAAGGCAGGACTTACTAAAGGGTGTTCTGCTTTAATATGTACATAAAAGGTGGTTCTGGAGTGAATAAGTTTGAAGAAGGCAGAGTTTAAGTTAAATAGGCCTCTTTACAGTGAGATTTCTCAAGGTCTTTAATATACAAATGTGAAACTTCAGGACAAGAAGAATTTGCAGCACTTTCTGAACAACTGACACAGAATCTTTTTTTAAAGTAGTCACTAATGATCCAAGGAAACTTTTCAGGAATACTAACTATTGGGATAGAAGCCACATTAGAAAGTTTTCTAGTTTTCCACCAAATAATAACAGGTGTTACTCACAATCATACATTTGCCTATAGAAAACAGAAATGTAATTACATGCTGGATTCCTTAGTGGGTTTTCATCTCTGAATTTGGGTTCCAGACCCACCCCACCACTTACTGGCAACATGTGTCCTTAGTTAATCTCACATTTCTCATGTATAAAAAGAAAGAAAGAATAAGATCTCATAGAACCTGTACAAAGATTAAAATAACAAATGCAAAAGTGACTTTTTAAACTGTAAAAAAAAAAAAAGTCTGTACATAATGTATTATCAAACCTGTTTACCTGGATAGAGGAGAAAATAGACATTTACACTGGAAAACTGCACATGATGAAATGATTCTCTTTCATAAATTAGTTAATGAAATCTACAAGGAACAATGAGGGTAAATGCATTTTAAAATCCGAAAATGTTTCCATTGAATTCACCCTCTACTCTAGTACCATATTGATTATTGTGTTAGTTCTATTGCAATAACTGCTAAAACAAAACTCAAAATACGAGTGACTTCAGACAGAAGTTTAGTTTCTTTTTCTGTATCTGAGCAAGGGCAATTGAGAAGTAATGCAGTGCCAAAGCCTGAGGCTCCTTCTGGTGACTTTGCCAGAACTTGAGGATCATATTCACCCACAAGGACCCAGAAGGAAAGGGGAAGAAAGAAAACAGTTGCATACATCACCCCTGCTTACATACTATTGACCAAATATAGATGGCCACAACTAGCTGCAAGGAAGGCAAGTAATTATGGTCTTTATTCTGGGTGTCCACGTGTCCAGCTGAAATTTGAAAGATTTATCATAAAAGAGAAAAAGGAGAGAACATATAGTGAAAGACCATGGCCATTCTCTGCTACAATTATGTTATCTATTAATAGTTTTAGGATCCTGAAGATTCTGTAATCATTTGCCCTGCATTTCTCAGATAATTATGATGTATACTAATCCTTGGAAATAAGAAAGTTACTGCAGAGGATGTTTGCCCTCTTTTTTTAAATACTTCAACTTAATTTCCTTAATATCATATATGATAGGTCTGCATATCAATTAAGCTAATCATGGAGGGATGAGAGAAATGTGAAGCCCAATGCAAGGAAATCCAAAAAATGATACAAGAAGTGAAGGGAGAAATATTCAAGGAAATATATAGCTTAAAAAAAAACAATTAAAAAACATCGAGCAAACTGGCTAGGCACAGTGGCTCACGCCTGTAACCCCAGCACTTTGGGAGGCCAAGGAGGGAGGAACACCTGAAGTCAGGAGTTCAAGACCACCTTGGCCAACACAGTGAAACCCTGACTCTATTTAAAAAGGCAGAAATTAGCCAGGTATGGTGGTGGGTACCTGTAATCCCAGCTGCTTGGGAGGGTGAGCCAGGAAAATCACTTGAACCCAGGAGGAAAAGTTTGCAGTGAATCAAGATAGTGCCACTGCACTCCAGCCTGGACAACAGAGCAAGACGCCGTCTCAAAAAAAAAAAAAAAAAAATTGAGGAAACTTTGGACACACTTTTAGAAATGTGAAATACTCTGGGAAGGCTCAGCAATAGAATGGAACAAGTAGAAGAAATAAATTCAGAACTCAAAGACAAGGTCTTCTAATTAACCCAATCCAATGAAAAAGAAAAAAGAGTAAGAAAATCTGAACAAAGCCTCCAAGAAGTCTGGGATTATGTTAAGTGATCAAACATGATAATAATCAGTGTTCCTGAGGAAGAAGATAAATCTAAAAGCTTGGAAAACATACTCGGGAAAATAATTGAGGAAAACTTCCCCAGCCTTGCTAGAGACCTAGACATCCAAAAACAAGAAGCACAAAAACACCTGGAAAATTCATTGCAGAAAGATCTTTGCCTAGGCACAAAGTCATCAGGTTATCCAAAGGTAAGACAAAGGAAAGAAACTTAAAAGCTGCCAGATTAATAAAAAAGGGAGAAGAATCAAATAGATGCAATAAAAAATGATAAAGGGGATATCACCACTGATTCCACAGAAATACAAACTACAATCAGAGATCACTACAAACAACTTTATGCACATACCAGTAAACCTGGAAGATATGGATAAATTCCTGGACATTTGCAGGCTCCCAAGCCTAAACCAGGAAGAAGTTGAAACCCTGAACAGACCAATAACATGGGCTGAAGTTGAGGCAGAAATTAATAGCCTACTGACGAAAAAAAGTCCAGGTCCAGACGGGTTCACAGCTGAATTCTACCAGACGTACAAAGAGGAGCTGGTACCATTCCTTCTGAAACGATTGCAAACAATACAAAGAGAGGGAATCCTTCCCAAATTATTTTATAAGACCAACATCATGCTAATACGAAAACCCAGCACAGACTCAACAAAAAAGAAAACCTCAGGCCAATATCCATGATGAACATAGATGCAAAAATCTTCAATAAAATACTGGCAAACCGATTGCAACAGCATATCAAAAAGCTTATCCATCGCGATCAAGTAGGTTTCATTCTGGGGAGGCAAGGCTGGTTCAACATACACAAATCTATAAATGTAATCCACCACATAAACAGAATGAAAGACAAAAACCACATGATTATCTCCATAGATGCAGAGAAGGCCTTCGACAAAATTCAACAACCCATTACACTAAAAACTCTCAATAAACTAAGTATTAAAGGAACATATCTCAAAATTATAAAAGCTATTTACAACAAACCTACAGCCAATATCATACTGAATAGGCAAAACTGGAAGCATTTCCTTTGAAATCTGGCGCTAGACAAGGATGCCCTGTCACCACTCCTATTCAATATAGTTTTGGAAGTTCTAGCCAGAGCAATTAGGCAAGAAAAAAAATAAAGGGTATTCAATTAGGAAAAGAGGAAGTCAAATTGTCTCTATTTGCAGATGACATGATTGCATATTTAGAAGACCCTATCATCTCAGCCCAAAATCTCCTTAAACTGATAAGCAACTTGAGCAAAGTCTCAGTATACAAAATCAATGTGCAGAAATCACAAGCATTTCTATACACTAATAACAGACTAACAGAGAGACAAATGATGAGCAAACTCCCATTCACAATTGCTACAGAGAATAAAATACCTAGGAATACAACTAACAAAGGATGTAACAGACCTCTTCAGGGAGAACTACAAACCAATGCTCAAGGAAATAAGAGAGGACACAAACAAATGGAGAAACATTCCATGCTCATGGTTAGGAAGAATCAATATCATGAATATGGCCATACTGCCCAAAGTAATTTATAGATTCAATGCTATCTCGATCAAGCTACCAATGACTTTCTTCACAGAACTGGAAAAAACCACCTTAAACTTCATATGGAACCAAAAGAGAGCCTGCATAGCCAAGATAATCCTAAGCAAAAAGAACAAAGCTGGAGGCATCATGCTACCTGATTTCAAACTATACTACAAGGCCACAGTAATCAAAACAGCATGGTACTGGTACCAAAACAGAGATATAGACCAATGGAACAGAAAGGGGCCTCGGAAGCAATGCCACACATCTACAACCATCTGACCTTTGACAAACCTCACAAAAACAAGCAATGGGGGAAAGGATTCCCTGTTTAATAAATGGTGTTGGGAAAACCGGCTAGCAGTGTGCAGAAAGCAGAAACTGGACCCCTTCCTGACACCTTACACTAAAATTAACTCCAGATGGATTAAAGACTTAAACATAAGACTTAACACCATAAAAGCCCTAGAAGAAAACCTAGGCAAAACCATTCAGGACATACACATAGGCAAGACTTCATGACTGAAACACCAAACGCATTGGCAACAGAAGCCATCATGGACAAATGGGACCTAATCAAACTTAAGAGCTTCTGTACAGCAGAAGAAACAATCATTAGAGTGAACTGGCAACCAACAGAATGGGAAAAAATTTTTGCAATCTATCCATCTGACAAAGGGCTAATATCCAGAATCTATAAAGAACTAAAACAGATTTATAAGAAAGAAAAAAAAAAAAAAACCCTTCCAAAGTGGGAGAAGGATATGAACAGACACTTTACAAAAAGATATATATGAGGCCAACATATGAAAAAAGTGCTCATCATCAGTTTATTAGAGAAATGCAAATCAAAACCACATTGAGATATCACCTTATGCCAGTTAGAATGGCGATCATTAAAAAATCCGGAGAGGTGTGGATCCAAGATGGCCGATTAGGAGCAGCTGAGGATTGCAGCTCCCAGTGAAAGTGCGGAGGGTGAGTGGACGCCGCATTGCCAGACAGATTTTTATTGCCCACAGACCAGGAGGTTCCCAGGGGGGAGGAGCCCCACAGGTCGCCAGCGCGGCTGGTTTGGCCGGCGCAGCAGTTTTTGCCGGCGCGACTGTTTTCGCCGGCGCTGCTGTTTTGGGCGGCGTCCCCGGCGCACCGGTTCCCCATACAAAATACGTGGGTCCGGGGTGCCATTTTAGCTGGCAATTGGAGCTCCGGGAAGGCAGAGCCGCCCATTCATCTGATTTAAAAAGGGGACTGAAACAGGCAGCCAGGCCGGGAGATTTCCTGGGCAAAAAAAACGCCACGAATCTCCGCGCCCGCGGTTTCAGCCAGCCCAGTGGGTCGCCGCACGGGAAATCACACAGATCCCGGCGCCTTTTCAACAGGCGGCTGGAACACCTGGGAGACTCTGATGCAGGGAGCCAGGTGATCAGGCTCGGCTGGTCCCACCCCCCACAAAAAAACAGCCATCAGAAACGCTCTGGATCCAGAGTTTCACAGCAAGCACAGCTGAGCCCGGGGATGGCCCAGCTCTGTGGGGGGAGGGGCGTCCGCCATTACTGAGGCAGTCTGCCGCTACAGAGGTAGTTTGCCATTGCCGAAGCAGTTCTCACTACACCGGTATAAACAGGACTGCAGGGAAGTTCATAGGGCAGCTGGGTGGAGAACACAGCAGCTCAGCAAAGCCTCCGTAGGCAAACAGTGACTAGGCTGCCTCATCGCTGGGCAAGGCAGCCCTGAGAAAAAGGCAGCAGCACCAGGGAGACTCATAAATAAAGCCCTAACTCCCCCGGGACAGAGCACCTAGGGAAAAAAGGGGTTTATGAGTTCTGCTGCAGCAGACTTAAACGTACCTGCCCAGCAACTCTGAATGAACAACGGAGCTCACAGCTCAGCACTTGAGCTCCTATAAAGGAAACTCTGTCTCCTCAAGCAGCTCCCTGATCCCCATATACCCAACGAGTCACCTCACAAAGGAGTGCTCAGACGGACATCTGGCGGGTATTCTTCTGGGACAAAGATAGCAAAAGAAGAGACTGGCAGCAACCGTTACTGTTCTGCAGATGTTGCAGGTGATCCCCCCAGGCAAGCAGGGCCTGGAGTGGACCTCAGCAGCCCTACAGCAGAGGGGTCAGACTGGTAGAAGGAAAACTAAGAAACAGAAATAAATAACTTCATCATCAACAAACGGGACGTCCACTGAGAGACCCCATCTGAAAATCACCAACCACAAAGACCACACATAGATAAATCCACAAAGATGGGAAGAAACCAGCGCAAAAAGGAGGTAAACACCCGAAACCACAACGCCTCTCCTCCTACAAGGGATCACGACTCCTCACCAGCAAGGGAACAAGGCTGGATGGACAATGAGTGTGATGAAATGACTGAATCAGGCTTCAGAAGGTGGGTAGTAAGAAACTTCTGTGAGCTAAAAGAACATGTTCTAACCCAATGCAAACAAACTAACAACCTTGAAAAAAGATTTGACGAAATGCTAATGAGAATAACCAACTTAGAGAGGAATGTAAGTGAATTGATGGAGCTGAAAAACACAACACAAGAACTTTGCAAAGCATACACAAGTTTCAACAGCCGAATTGACCAAGCAGAAGAAAGGATATGACAGGTCGAAGATCAACTCAATGAAATAAAACGAGAAGGAAAGAGTAGAGAAAAAGGGTAAAAAGGAATGAACAAAGTCTCCAAGAAATATGGGACTATGTGAAAAGACCTAATCTACGTTTGATAGGTGTACCTGAATGTGAAGGAGAGAATGAATCCAAGCTGGAAAATACTCTTAGGATATTATCCAGGAGAACTTCCCCAACATAGGAAGGCAGGCCAATATTCAAGTCCAGGAAATACAGAGAACACCACAAAGATATTCCTCAAAAAGAGCAACCCCAAGGCACATAATCGTCAGATTCACCAGGGTTGAAATGAAGGAGAAAATGCTAAGGGCAGCCAGAGAGAAAGGTCGGGTTACCCACAAAGGGAAGCCCATCAGACTCACAGCAGATCTCTCAGCAGAAACCCTACAAGCCAGAAGAGAGTGGGGGCCAATAGTCAACATCCTTAAAGAAAAGAACTTCCAACCCAGAATTTCATATCCAGCCAAACTGAGCTTCATAAGTGAAGGAAAAATAAAATCCTTTGCGAACAAGCAAGAACTCAGAGATTTCATCAGCACCAGGCCTGCTTTACAAGAGCTCATGAAAGAGGCACTAAACATAGAAAGGAACAACCAGTACCAGCCACTCCAAAAACATACCAAACAGTAAAGACCATCAACACAATGAAGAAACTACATCAACTAACGGGCAAAACAGCCACCTAGCATCAAAATGGCAGGATCAAAATCACACATAACAATATTAACCCTAAATGTAAATGGGCTAAATGCCCCAATTAAAAGACATAGACTGGCAAACTGGATAAAAAGCCAAAACCCGTCTGTGTGCTGTATCCAGGAAACCCATATCACATGCAGAGATACACAAAGGCTCAAAATAAAGGGATGGGGGAAGATTTACCAAGCAAAAGGAGAGCAAAAAAAAGCAGGAGTTGCAATTCTCATCTCTGATAAAATAGACTTTAAACCAACAAAGATCAAAAGAGACAAAGAAGGACATTACATAATGGTAAAAGGATCAATGCAACAAGAAGAGCTAACGATCCTAAATATATACGCACCCAATACAGGAGACCTACCAGATACATAAGGCAAGTTCTCAATGACTTACAAAGAGACTTAGATTCCCACACAATAATAGTGGGAGACTTGAACACCCCGTTGTCAATATTAGACAGATCAACAAGACAGAAAATTAACAAGGATATCCAGGACCTGAACTCACACCTGGATCAAGCAAACCTAATAGACATTTACAGAACTGTCCACCCCAAATCCACAGAATATACATTCTTCTCAGCACCACATTGCACCTACTCTAAAATTGACCACATAATTGGAAGTAAATCACTCCTCAGCAAATGCAAAAGAACAGAAATCATAACAAACAGTCTCTCAGACCACAGTGCAATCAAGTTAGAACTCAGAATTCAGAAACTGACTCAGAACCACACAGCTTCATGGAAACTGAACAACTGGCTCTTGAATGTTGACTGGATAAACAATGAAATGAAGGCAGAAATAAAGATGTTCTTTGAAACCAACGAGAACGAAGACACAACATACCAGAATCTCTGGGACACATTTAAAGCAGTCTCTAGAGGAAAGTATATAGCAATAAATGCCCACATGAGAAGCAAGGAGAGATCTAAAATTGACACCCTATCATCAAAATTGAAAGAGCTAGAGGAGCAAGATCAAAAAAACTCAAAACCTAGCAGAAGACAAGAAATAACTAAGATCAGAGCAGAACTGAAGGAGATAGAGACACGAAAAACTCTTCAAAAAATCAGCAAATCCAGGAGCTGGTTTTTTGAAAAGGTCAACAAAATAGACAGACCACTAGCCAGATTAATAAAAAGAAAAGAGAAAATAATCAAATACATGCAATAAAAAACGATAAAGGGGATATCACCACAGACTCCACAGAAATTCAAACCATCATCAGAGATTATTACAAACAACTCTATGCACATAAACTAGTAAACCTGGAAGAAATGGATAAATTCCTGGATACATGCATCCTCCCAAGCCTAAACCAGGAAGAAGTCAAAACCCTGAATAGACCAATAACAAGGTCTGAAGTTGAGGCAGCAATTAAGAGCCTACCACCCAAAAAAGCCCAGGTCCAGATGGGTTCACAGCCGAATTCTACCAGACATACAAAGAGGAGCTGGTACCATTCCTTCTGAAACTATTCCAAACAATCCAAAGAGAGGGAATCCTTCCTAAATCATTTTATGAGACCAACATCATCCTGATACCAAAACCTGGCAGAGACTCAGCAAGAAAAGAAAACTTCAGGCCAATATCCATGATGAACATAGATGCAAAAATCTTCAATAAAATACTGGCAAACCGTTTGCGACAGCACATCAAAAAGCTTATCCACCATGATCAAGTAGGCTTCCTCCCGGGGATGCAAGGCTGGTTCAACATACGCAAGTCTATAAACATAATCCACCACATAAACAGAACCAAAGACAAAAACCACATGATTATCTCAATTGATGCAGAGAAGGCCTTTGACAAAATTCAACAGCCCTTTATGCTAAAAACTCTCAATAAACTAGGTATTGATGGAACGTATCTCAAAACGATAAAAGCTATTTACGACAAACCAACAGCCAATATCATACTGAATGGGCAAAAACTAGAAGCATTCCCTTTGAAATCTGGCACTAGACAAGGATGTCCCCCTCTCCTCACCACTCTTATTCAATATAGTACTGGAAGATCTAGCCAGAGCAATCAGGCAAGAAAAAGAAATAAAGGGTATTCAAATAGGAAAGGAGGAAGTCAAATTGTCTTTATTTGCAGACGATATGATTGTATATCTTGAAGACCCCATCGTCTCAGCCCAAAATCTCCTGAAACTGATAAGCAACTTCAGCAAAGTCTCAGGATATAAAATCAATGTGCAAAAATCACAAGCATTCCTATACACCAATAACAGACTTAAAGACAGCCAAATCAAGAACCAACTGCCATTCACAATTGCTACAAAGAGAATAAAATACCTAGGAATACAACTAACAAGGAACGTAAAGGACCTCTTCAAGGAGAACTACAAACCACTGCTCAATGGAACTAAGAGAGGACACAAACAGATGGAGAAATATTCCATGTTCATGGCTAGGAAGAATCAATATTGTCAAAATGGCCATACTGCCCAAAGTAATTTACAGATTCAACGCTATCCCTATCAAGCTACCAATGACCTTCTTTGAAGAACTGGAAAAAACCACCTTAAACTTCATATGGAACCAAAAGAGAGCCAGCATAGCCAAGTCAATTCTAAGCAAAAAGAACAAAGCTGGAGGCATCACACTCCCGGACTTCAAATTATACTACAAAGCTACAGTAATCAAAACAGCATGGTACTGGTACCAAAACAGAGATATAGACCAATGGAACAGGACAGAGACCTCCGACGCAACACAACACATCTACAACCACCTGATCTTTGACAAACCTGACAAAAACAAACAATGTGGAAGCGAGTCCCTGTTTAATAAATGGTGTTGGGAAAACTGGCTAGTCATGTGCAGAAAGCAGAAACTGGACCCCTTCCTGACACCTTACACTAAAATTAACTCCAGATGGATTAAAGACTTAAACATAAGACCTAACACCATAAAAACCCTAGAAGAAAATCTAGGCAAAACCATCAGGACATAGGCGTAGGCAAGGACTTCATGACCAAAACACCAAAAGCAGTGGCAACAAAAGCCAAAATAGACAAATGGGACCTAATCAAACTCCATAGCTTCTGCACAGCAAAAGAAACAGTCATTAGAGTGAATCGGCAACCAACGGAATGGGAAAAAATTTTTGCAGTCTACCCATCTGACAAAGGGCTCATAACCAGAATCTACAAAGAACTGAAACACATTTACAAGAAAAAACAAACAAGCCCATTCAAAAGTGGGCGAAGGATATGAACAGACACTTCACAAAAGAAGACATACATGAAGCCAACAAACATATGAAAAAATGCTCATCACCACTGGTCATTAGAGAAATGCAAATCAAAACTACATTGAGATACCATCTCACGCCAGTTAGAATGGCGATCATTAAAAAATCTGGAGACAACAGATGCTGGAGAGGATGTGGAGAAATAGGAACGCATTTACACTGTTGGTGGGAGTGTAAATTAGTTCAACCATTGTGGAAGACGGTGTGGCGATTCCTCAAGGACCTAGAAATAGAAATTCCATTTGATCCAGCAATCCCATTACTGGGTATATATCCAAAAGACTATAAATCGTTCTACTATAAGGACACATGCACACGAATGTTCATTGCAGCACAGTTTACAATAGCAAAGACCTGGAACCAACCCAAATGCCCATCGATGATAGACTGGACAGGGAAAATGTGGCACATATACACCATGGAATATTATGCAGCCATCAAAAACAATGAGTTCGTGTCCTTTGTAGGGACATGGATGAACCTGGAAACCATCATTCTCAGCAAACTGACACAAGAACAGAAAATCAAACACCTCATGTTCTCACTCATAGGTGGGTGTTGAACAATGGGAACACATGTACACAGGGAGGGGGAGTATCACACACTGGGGTCTGTCGGGGGGAAAAGGGGAGGGATAGTGGGGGGGTGGGGAGTTGGGGAGGGGATAGCATGGGGAGAAATGCCAGATATAGGTGATGGGGAGGAAGGCAGCAAATCACACTGCCATGTGTGTACCTATGCAACAATCTTCCATGTTCTTCACATGTACCCCCAAACCTAAAATGCAATAAAAAAAAAAATCCGGAGACAACAGATGCTGGAGAGGATGTGGAGAAATAGGAACACTTTTACACTGTTGGTGGGAGTGTAAACTAGTTCAACCATTGTGGAAGACAGTGTGGGGGATTCCTCAAGGACCTAGAAATAGAAATTCCATTTGACCCAGCAATCCCATTACTGGGTATATATCCAAAGGATTGCAAACCATTCTATTACACATGTATGTTCATAGCAGCACTGTTTACAATAGCAAAGACCTGGAACCAACCCAAATCCCCATCAATGATAGACTGGACAAGGAAAATGTGGCACATATACACCATGGAATACTATGCAGCCATAAAAAGTGACGAGTTTGTGTCCTTTTAGGGACATGGATGAATCTAGAAACCATCATTCTCAGCAAACTGACACAAGAACGGAAAATGAACACCACATGTTCTGACTCATAGGCAGGTATTGAACAATGAGAACACATGGACACAGGGAGGGGGAGCATCACACACTGGCGTCTGTTGGAGGGGGCCAATGGAGGGACAGCAGGAGGGTGGGGAGGTCAGGGAGGGGATAACATGGGGAGAGATGCCAAATGTAGGTGACGGGGGGGAATGGAGGCAGCAAACCACATTGCCATGTGTGTACCTATGCAACAATCCTGCATGATCTGCACATGTACCCTAGAACCTAATGTACAATTAAAAAAAAAAGCTGTGAGACAGAAGTACCAGGTAACCTATATAGGAAAACCTATCAGATTAACAGCAGATTTCTCAGTAGAAACCCTACAAGCTAGAAGGGATTGGGCCCTATCTTCAGCCTCCTCTAACAAAACAATTATCAGTCAAGAATTTTGTATCCAGTGAAACTAAGTATCATATATGAAGGAAAGATACAGTCATTTTCAGACAAATAGTGAGAGAATTTGCCATTACCAAGCCACCACTACAAGAACCACTGAAAGGTTTTCTAAATCTTGAAACAAATCCTGAAAACACTTAAAACAGAACCTCTTTAAAATGGAAATCACACAGAACCTATAAAACAAAAATACATATTAAAAAGCAAAAAAATAAAACAAAACAAAACATAAAACAAAGTACACAGGCAACAAAGACCACAGTGAATGCAAAGGTACCTCACATTTCAATACTAACATTGAATGTAAATGGCCTAAATCCTCCACTTAAAAGATACAGAACCACAGAATGGGTAAGAACTCACAAACCAACTGTCTGCTGCCTTCAGGAGACTCACCTAACACATAAGGACTCACATAAAGTAAAGGGGTGGAAAAAGGCATTTTATGCAAATGGACACCAAAAGCAGAGCAGGGGTAACTAAAAAATGAGACAGACAGCAACACAGTAATAATGGGGGACTTCAATACTCCACTGACAGCACTAGACAGGACATCAAAGCAGTAAGTCAATAAAGAAACAATCGACTTAAACTACACCTTGGAACAAATGGACTTAACAGATAAATACAGAGCATTTCATCAAACAACCACCTAATACATCCAGATGGGTAAGAATTAATATTGTGAAAATGACCATACTGCCAAAGGCGATCTACAAATTCAGTGCAATCCCCATCAAAATACCACCATCACTCTTCACAGAATTAGAAAAAAACAATTCTAAAATTCATATGGAATCAAAAAAGAGCCTGCATAGCCAAAGCAAGACTAAGCAAAAAGAACAAATCTGGAGGCATCACACCACCTTGCCTAAATTAACACTTCTTCACTCTCTGTGTCCAGTCAGCCCTCCAATAACACCTTATTCATTCCTCTGTATTTTTCCTCATATAGCATGTATCACCACCTCACATCCTATATTATATTTGGTGTGTGCATGTGTATGTGTTTATGTGTATATACGCATATTTTTGGCATACTAACTAGTATGTACATCCATGAAGATAGAAACTTTTATTCTTATATCCACAACAATTCTAAGCACCTAGCAGACACAAAATAAATATTAATTCAGTGGGTGAACAAATGAATCTTATTTTACGAGTTGAATATCAAGATATAAAAGAGAAAAGGTAAAGTCCTAGGATTGAGGTAAAAAAAAAAAAAAAAGACAAAAGGTACAGTTTTGCTACTACTTGCAACATCACTGCTCTTAGGGTGATGACCTTATTGTATGTCTTTGAAGCCTTATATCTAACTTTGTAGAAAAGGGAACTATCTCTAGCACAATAATTTCTGAATCATTAAAAATGTTTGTCAGAGCAATCAAAAAATGGAAAACTATGGAAAAGGTAGAGTCAGATGATTTATATTTTATGTATGTTAACAATTTGTAGTTTATAAAAAGTTTGACTCCCTTAAGAAAAATGGCATCAAAGAGAAATTCCCAGGCTTTTAAAATATATACATACATATATATAATGAGTATCCACTAGTAATATAAAATTATGAAAAATTATGTTTCCTGACCTGTAAAAAGAGAACACATTCATGCCAATTTCATGGGTCTACGAAGACAAAAAATCAACTTTTCACTTAACATTGAAGTGCCCTTGTGGTGGCAAGAATGAACAACAACATTCATTCTTTGGTATTTTTCCTTTTCATCCTTTATAGTTGTCAGAGCAGTGATCCTAGCATTGTTCCACAGTCAAATCATACTCAACTTTTCGTCATTATATAGCATCTTTTAGATGATGAGAAGAAGAAGTTTTATGAGTTTTCATTATAAGGTACATGCTGAATTCTGCATTGTTTACTCTCACACACAGGAATACTAAACACAATTTATTATTGTTCAGACCAATACCCAGGGAAGAGAAATCCTCTATGTTCACAAGTCATGAACCTTTATTCTTCATTTCAATAAGCACAATCAGCAACTCCTCTGATGAGGAAATGCCAGGGAAGAAGAATTTCAGTTTCCTACAATAAGAAGTCGCTCAAATCCTGGACACACCATATTTTAAATGTCTTACCCAAAAATCCCACAGAAAAAAACATTATGTATGAAAATGATATTATTGGCAAGGCATGGTAGCACATGTCTGTAATCCCATCACTTTGGAAGGCTGAGGTGGGTGGATAACCTGAAGTCAGGAGTTCAAGACCAGCCTGGCCAATATGGTGAAACCCTGTCTCCACCAAGAAATACAAAAATTAGCTGAGCATGATGGCACCCACCTGTCATCCCAGCTACTTGGGAGGTTGAGGCAAGAGAATCACTTCAACCCAGGAAGCAGAGGTTGCAGTGAGCTGAGATCATGCCACCTCACTCCAGCCTGGGCAACAGAGCAAAACGCTGTTTTGGAAAGAAAGAGAGGAAGGAAAGAAAGAGAGAGAGAGAGAAAGAAAGTGAAAGAAATAAAAGAAAATAAAGAGAGAGAGGGAGGGAGGGAAAAAGGGAGGGGAGGGGAGAGAGAGAGAAAATGGAGGGAGGGAGAAGGGGAAGGAAGGAGAAAGGAAGGAAGGAGAAAGGAAAAGAGGGACGGAGGGAGAAAGAAAGGAAAAGGGAGGGTGGGAAGGAAGGAAGGAGGGAGGGAGGAAAATCATATCATTAACAACTTGCAAGGTATTGAGTATCTTGATCATACAGAGATTTCACAGAGCCAGTACCTCGGTACTGGCTGACATGTGGACTCTGACAGAAGAGTGGGCATGCGTGCTGTAAATGCTTCAGTGGTGTCATCACAGGCATAGTTTTAGTCTCACCGGACACAAAATATGATTATAGTTTTAAGTAATAATCATAAAGGCAAGAAATTTACATTTCAGTCTAATAACAACACTAAGATCTTCCTTAGCCAAGCAGCTGAAATCCTGCTAATGAGAATCATCATTGGCCTGCTTAGTTACCTCATACTTGTTTATCTGCTGATTCCAGCTCTCTACACATGCAGAAATACACATCATTCTTATAGATTATGTGAATCTCCTAAGAGTAAAACATTCCAGAGCAAAACACTGTATGCTTATAATATAGCAGAATAATCTCTGAAGAACCCATCAAGAGACTTAACTATTAAGTCTGTTCCTGGACAAGTTATTGTTCAATTAATGTTCCATGAGTAAATCTATTGGAAGCACTGTGGTAGTTAACCCTGGAGAATAGAAAGATGACTCTGATGATAGTTTGGACCTCCACGTCAAGGGTATGGGCACATCCTACTGTATGTGTATTTCTACAGTCTCATAGAAAAAATAGGATATGGCCACAGAGAATTATAGTATTACTGTATTCACTGCCACAGTAGGATGCATTTTTTAAGAATTAAGAATCTCTCCATCTTTTGCTATAGTCTCTAAAAGTCTAAAACACCTATTCTTTGAATATTTCATATCACTGGCCTGTAAAACTCCCTTGGCCTGATGCTTTGGTGGTGCTGACTGGAGAAAGAGCTAGATTTTTAAGTCATTATTATTTGTTTTATGTTTATTTGTCTCCTTGGGTTTTGTACATCATTATCAATTTGCTTTTGAATTTTAACAATATATTTGATTTAATCCAATATATCTAAAATCCTATCATTTCAGCATGTAATCAAAATTTAAAATTTTTAATGAGACATTTTACATTCTTAGTAAAGAATGTCTGCTAAGTCCAGTGCGTGTTCTACACTTACAGTACATCTCCATTCAGACTGAACACATTTCAGGTGCTCATAGTCCCACGTGGCTAGAGACTACCACATCAAACAGGACAACTGGAGATCTTACCTCCACTGACTTTTGAGACCTAATGATTCTCACACTACCTTGTTCTGTAGTGACTGTGTTGCAAATACCTTGTCTAGATTCCAACATGATTTCCCATTTCTAAGCTGCTATTCACATTGAACTTTTATTTCCTGAATCACCGATTCCAGAAATGGACACTTTGCTTGGTTTTCTCAATACCTGTTCCCTGTCTGACTAACATGTCCTGCTGCTACATAGCTGGCACGACATCAAGTAATTAATTAGTCTTTGCTCATTAGAAGAGAGTTCTATTTTATAGAAAAGGTATCACTGAGTGGAAGAACATGCTGAATTCTCTGTGGAATCTTTAGATTTACCTATGGGGAGCTTAACTATTTGGAATGTAAGACTATTATCTGCTTCCCAGATCCACTCATGGCTACTTACTGCTTGCTGATGTAGTACACAGAAGAAAATAGCTTTTAAACATCAGACGCTGAATATTATCTTGGTCTCTGTCTTTAAATTTGTCCAGTGAAAAATTCCTAATTTGTTCTTATAGGCCAATGAATGATTCAATGTTTCAAGTAGGATGGGGCCAATGTTACGCTCTCAGAAAGACAGAGTAAAAAAAATATGTCAATAATTTTCAAAATATACCTAACTCTCTCACCCCCAGTTAACTTGCAAACCTTAATAGTCTTTTATAGACTTTTAACTTTTCTATTTTACCTTTGAGGGCAAACCTCTGTGGTTACAAGCCTATGCTCACAGGCCAACTTTAACCTTGAATATGTGTTTTGTTGGCTTACACCTTGTTTAAAATTCATCTAAACCTACATTTAAAAATTGGGAGCGCTTGGCTGCGTACGGTGGCTCACGCCTCTAATCCCAGCACTTTGAGAAGCTGAGACAAGTGGATCCTTTGAAGTCAGGAGTTCGGGACCAGCTTGGCCAATGTAGTGAGACCCTATCTCTACTAAAATTACAAAAATTAGCCAAGCATGGTGGCACATGCCTGTAGTCCCAGCTACTTAGGAGGCTGAGGTAGGAGAATCTCTTGAACCCAGGAGGTGGAGGCTGCAGTGAGCCAAGATTGCACCACCACACTCCAGCTTGGGCAACAGAGTGAGACTCCGTCTCAAAAAAAAAAAAAGAAAGAAAGAAACTGGGAGCTTTCATGTAAACATTTAGCTTTCTAGCTTCCTTTAAAAAGTTGTAAGGCTTATTCATGCTGCGCATTCTTCCCGCATGGTACTTTTTGGCTGAGCTGGACCTCTCAAGAGGGACCACATTCTTTCTATTTGGATGTATCAATTTTTATGTTCCAAGGAACACATCTGCTTCAACTAAAGATTGAAATTTATTGGAATAAAGCCATGTGAAAATTATTTTAGTATTTTGCTATAAAATAGAACAAAATGTATAAAACAGATTCTCAGTTTATTATAAAATGGGCGCCTATATCATCACAATTCCAACTATAACATATTGCCGGCACCAAGGATCCCTCCATTTGTCCATTACCAGTCAGAACCTCTACCTTCCCTGGGGAAACAACCAGTCTTCTAACTCTTGAAAATTTTTTTGTTCATTTTGCTTTTCAAAGTAGATATGCAAATTGACAACAACGGGCAAAACCCTGAGGACAAAATAGCATCTATACTCCCCCTTACATCTCTAACTTCCCAAATCCATTTTTACTTTCTCTGAGATCCTCCAAAAACGTATGCAGCCCTGGGGACACCTTGCTTTCAGCCCAGTGAAACCCGTTTTAGGCTTCTAGAAAGTCAGTCAGATAGTAAATTTATGGTGTTGTAAGCCACTAAATTTGTGATAATTTGTTACAACAATGATGAAAACATAAAAGGCTTTTTAAAATCTCTTTGTATTACTAACACCTTTGCTCCATAATTTTTGCATAAAGATACAAACATCTCATACCATACGGCATTATAATTAACATAATGGCATGGGGCCATGCAATCCTTTCCACCTTGAATGTTTTTTTCTAATTTTAATATTACTGCAACTTTGTTTCTATTACCATTTTGCTGTTTTATTGTTACCTGTTTTTATTATCAAACTTCCTGCTCATTTGTTTAATTTGTTAACCCTATTTAACAATTTCTGTGATTTAATAATTGTTGTTCACTGTAATGTGTAAGTTGTGGCTTATTCCTGCCGTTTTGTTTCATGTTCTAATTGTTTATGTTTTTCCCTCTTTTTCTTTCATGTTGGATTAATCAGGACTTTGGGCCGAGGTGGGGGCTGTTCATTGGTTCTTTGTTTTTTCTATTCATTCTATTTCTGCCAATTTCCCTTTTTTACTTTCTTTTGTTGTTGTTGTTGTTTCCTTTCTCTTTTTTTCCTTTACCAGAAGATATTAATAATCAGGTTTTGAGGGAAAAAAAAAATGGTTTTGACTTCTTTCTCTCCTGAACATATCTTCACAACCACTTTAACAATATTTTTATATCATAAATTCCCCTTTTCTCAATTCATTTTTACTTTTCCTGGATTTTCCTGGATTCCTGCCTCAAGAAACTCTCCCAAAGAGTATTTAGATGGTAAACTTTCTGAGACTAACAAGTCTGAAAATATCTTTATTTTACTTTCACACTCAACACCAATTTTCTGTATAAAGGTATTGACTAAAACAATAGCATTGTCTCAAATTCTGAGGATATTCCTGCCTTATCTGCATGCATCTCATGTTACTAATGAGTGAGCAGTGTGATTTTGTCTGATATTTTTATGACAGGCACTTTGCATTTTGTTTTTTGTGGTTCTTGCTATTTTCTTTATCTTTGGCTTTCAGACATGTCACCACACTTTTTATAGGCATAGATGTGCTGTCCCTGTCCCCCCGCCACCCCAAATCCTTCTACCTACCAGTCAGAGGATCTGTTCAATCTAAAGATTAGAGTCATTATTCTATTTCCTCAATTATTTGTTCATCTTCCCCATGCTGTTCTTTCTCAGTGCCTCCATAAAACCATACGTTTCTCTAGATCTACCCTCCATGACCCTTACCTTGGCTCTCACATGTGTTTGCCTTAGCTCTTTCCATTCAGCTCTGGATGTATCCCTCTGAACCATCACCCATTTCAGTAATGCAGGCTTCAGTAACATCCACTCTGCTATTTAGCTCAATTATTTCTTTCTCTTTTTTATCAAAAGTTTTTAACTTCCAAGAACATTGCTTCTTTCTTATAATAGACTTTTCTTTTTTATAAACAAAGCATGCTTCAAATCTCTAGGATACTTATTTTGTTTATTCTAAAATTTTCTCTTTTCCTTGTATTAACTCTGTTCCCTTGGGGCATTTCTTATCCTGTTTCTTGAATCTGAGCCTCTCTTTCATGATATTGACTTTTCTAAAATAACTGCTAATTTTTAATCACCTTTTCCTATTTATATATTTGTAGGAGGACATTTCAATTGTACAGTGAGACTTAAGCCCTCTTTTGGGGTATCTTTGGCATAAAAACTCCCACTTTAGAGAACTTTTACTAGTGGGCTTTGACCTGAGAGTGGGGGAATGAACACAACTGTTATTCCATTCTTTAATTAAAATGTTGAGTAATTTATTCTCAACTGGAGTTGAGGTTATTCTTGGATTCTTCTGGGAAAACTCACATTTTATTTCCTTTATTTAGATGGGATTATGTATTCGTCATCTGTTTTTTATCTTCCAGAAATTTCTTATTGTTGTGGTCTTTTCTCTCTTAATTCTCATAATAACCTAGTGAAATAAATACAACATCATGTCCACTTTAAAAGAGAAAACTAAGGGACAAAAACTTTAAGGAGCTAGCCTCAGATATCACAGTCCATAAGTGTCAGGATCAATATTTAAAAGCAGATCCTGAGACCACGCGCTGACTACATTCAGCATTCAGAGAAGGGCAGAAAAGCTTCCCAGTGTGTTTCATTTAGGTTTTGACTGTACAATATTAGGAGACATTATCAGGAAACTTAAAGTGACCCCTAGCCCACAAGGTTCAAGGAAGCTGACTTTTGCTTCCAAATCTGGGAAAAATAAACATCCCAATTGTCCAGCAAGATATGAACTTACTCACTTAAGACAATAAATAAATAAATAATAAATAAATAAATAAAATGTAGGTTTTCTCAAGACTTGAAACCAAACCAAATAGACTGTATTTAAAGTTTGAAAAAAATCAAGGATTTATTTGCAATGGTTCTTAAGTATCTATGAAGTTTCTTATTTGCTTAAATTGAAGTTCTGAAATAGTCACGTATGCCATACTTGTGACTAAAGCCAAAAACATACAGGAAATTGACCATCAGCTTTCTCATGAGAAATTTCAAGTGTATTTTTTACAGTTAGGATACGACAATGAGTGGATCACATACATACCAAAAAGAAACAGAAAACTTCTGTTTCTTAAACAGTTAAGAAACTTCCAATGTTTTTAGGTATTATTTTTCATATATGTATACATTTTGTGTTTTTTCTGCCAAACATAATTTTGTATTCTCTATACTCTCACTTCTCTTTTTTAAGTGAAAACAGTTATATTTGGTTTGAGGACTATGTTATATATTTGTTTGCTTATGTTACATAATATAATAATTATATAATGTTAATATAGAAATGGTACAATTAGCTATAAACATAGTACCCAAAGATAACCATGTTTTTCAATACATGGGTGGATAATAATGCTTAGACAGGAAACATGGCTTCTTTAAAAAACAGCAACAACATAGAATAGCTATATATGTATGTATATGTATACACACACCCACATATATATAGTTATACATATATACATACATACATATACATGCTGAATAGACTGTATTTAAAGTTTGAAAAAAATCAAAGATTTCTTTGTAATGGTTCTTAACTATCTAGGAAGTTTCTTATTTGCTTAAATGGAAGTTCTGAAATAGTCACATATCCCATACACATATGTATGTATATATATATATAGCTATTCTATGTTGTTGTTGAATATATATTGTGTGTGGTATATATGTATATGTACATAAACAGTATATGTATGCACACATATGTTGTAGCTGAAAAAAATTTGCATATTGTGTGTATATATATATACACACACACATATCTTTTGTGTGTACATATGTATAGTGTATATATACACTATATATTTTGCATATTTTTTCATGGCATAAATAACCCACAATATAGTGGCTGTATACTACTCTATCTTACAGTTGTACACCACAGTTTAAACTATGCACTCCTAATAATCATTTAAGATAGTCCTGATTTTTCATAATTTTATACAATCCTGCAATTGGCTTCTAGCCAGGCACTGATTCTTTGTATATATCAGACAAACAAATGTGTCATCATTTGTTTGCCTGGCTAGAAGAGTGTACTGTTCAAGTCAACTTTAATATAGAGAAATCATTACAATTTAAACTCCCAGATAGAAGACATGAAGCATACACATAAGTGGTAAAATATTAAAAACTGCTAGCAATAGTGATCATGAAAGTTCAAATCACTGGGGGAGGAAAGACAAAGTTCTCTTTCTTGAACTGGGGAGTGGTTGGATGGGACTCTGGTTTATGATAATGAGTGTATATAAATGTGATATGCACTTTATCAATGTTTTGATGACAGCATGTTTTTTGTTTGTGAGTTATTTGTTTGTTTGTTTGCCTGTACTAGTATTTGTTCCCACTTCATCTATACTCCCCCTCTAATTTTATACACTGGACACCTAACAGCTATACTTTCCAGAATCCCTTGCTAGCAGAATTCATTTTAGATTCTTCCAATGATAAACACCCATGAGATGTGGAAGGCAAAAATGAAGCAAAAACTATTGTTGCTCTTTTGGAGCAGCAGGCACATGCATGGGCTTCAGAAGATAGCCAACAGGAAGCTCTGCAGCAGCTAAGCTAGTAGGGGCTTTGCAAGTCATTGACTTTGATGGTAATGGCCACCAAGATCATTCATGACGTTTTTTCAATTATCTCTGCATCTTTCTGATTTCCCAAAAGGAAACTGTAACTTTCTTTAACTTTTATTGTCCCAGCCTTTCTCCTGGTGCTGTACTAATCCTATTTCAAATCCACTCCCATTTGAAACATCTAGACATGTTTCTGTTTTCCTGACCAACCTATCACTTATACAATGTTATTTTGTTATAGTCAAAATTTTTGAAAGTAAGCCAAAAAACTAGGGCTTCTCTTATATAGTTTAAAGTACCAATTAAGTGTTGACATTTGGTATTTCTACATTCTCCATAATTTAGTAAAAAATTTACACTTTTCAAGATGCTTTCTTATTCATTATTGCATTTAATACTAGATTTCTTGTTTTCACAAGTATTTATTTCTAAACACACAGAAGAATATTTTTGTAAAACTTTGCAATTTGCAAATTATCTCAGTCAACTCTTGCTCTAAGGCAAGTTTTATTCGCCATTTTTGGCTGAGAAAACTGAACTTGTTTATATCATAATTATTTTATTTAAGTGAGCAAACAAATGGTGTCTTAGTGCAGTTCTGCATTTTGGAAATGGATATATGTTTGTGTTTTAATCTATCTCAACTTTAAGTTAATGCTCCTGATATTTTAAATTTTCAAATAGACTTGGCACAGATGTCAGGAAATTATGAATATTTTAAACAAAATAATTTTTAATATTTATTTTAGCCTATTGAATCTAAGATAATAGTCTCACACCTATAAAATAGTGAGTTAGAACAAAATTATATCTAGGTTTTCTTTTCAGTTCTGTACAGTATTCAAGCTTTAAGTGAAAATTACTTAAACTCAGGAAACATAAATTTCTTCAAGGGTCAAACATGTAAGAACTCTGCAATGGAAATGAAGATAAATATAAGAGAAATTTAAGAAGAGGCGTGAAGATTCAAAAAACCATGTACTCACCTCAGTTTCTCAATAATGGGTCCTAATTCTACTTGAAGGGAAGAAACACTAATATTTTAGGATGCATAATATATTCCAGACAGTTTCCTACACTAGCTGACTTAATGATTTAACATTAGCTGGTTAAATAAATAACACTATAGAATAGTTATCGTCTCCATTTTCACAGGTCAGAGAACCAAGACAAAAAATACTCCGCCGAAGTATAAAGGCCTCTAGCTTCATATATTCCTCTGAGTACTTGGGGCTTGAGGCCTCAGCGTTCAAATTGGAAGCTAATTGGAGGGTTTGATCATTCTGAGAAATCAAGTTTGTTTTCCAAAGGTTTGGGGGGGACTGTTAATGTTTCTCAGAGTTCTGCATTTCTTCTGAAAAGAGGTTTGGCAGCAACTATCATGGTTTTGTTTTGTTTTGTTTTGTTTTGTTTTGTTTTGTTTTGTGACTGAGTCTTGCTCTGTCACCCAGGCTGTAGTGCACTGGCACGATCTTGGCTGACAGCATCCTCCACCACCCAGGTTCAAGTGATTCCCCTGCCTCAGCCTCCTGAGTAGCTGGGACTACAGGTGGGTGCTACCACCCCTGGCTAATTTTTTTGTATTTTAGTAGAGATGTGGTTTCACCATGTTGGCCAAGATGGTCTCCATCTCCTGATCTGTGATCCACTCACCTCAGCCTCCCAAAGTGCTGGCATTACAGGCACAGGGAGCCCCTGCGCCCAGACTGTACTATAATTTTGTAGCAAATAACCATGGAAGTTAGCGATAGTATCTCCTTCTGCAGCAGAGGATAGATTTGCTTGCTTTTCAGGATAATAAAGAAAATGTCCTTCCACTATTTACAGTAGCAAAGACTTGGAACCATCCCAAATGCCCATCAATGATAGACTGGATTTTTTTTAAACGTGGCACATATAGACCATGGAATACTATGCAACCATTAAAAAGAATGAGTTTATGTCCTTTGCAGGAACATAGATGAAGCTGGAAGCCATTATTCTCAACAAACTAACACAGGAACAGAAATCCAAACACCGCATGTTTTCACTCATAAGTGGGAGTTGAAAAAAAGAAAAAAGAACTTCCACCAAGATGGCCAAATAGGAATAGCTCTGGAGCACAGTTCCTGGCCAGAGCGACGCAGAAGGTGAGTGATCTCTCTGTTTCCAACCAAGGTACCAAGTTCATCTCAATAGGACTGGTTGGACAGTGAGTGTAGCCCAAGGAGGGCAGATCGAGGCGGGGGGGGCACTTCCTCACCTGGGAAGTGCAACTGGCTGGAGGGCCCTCCCTCCTACCCAACGGAGACCATCGGGGACATCTCCTGCCACCCTGGAGCTCCAGTTTGGATGCTGCACCTCTCCCATGGTCTTTGCAACCCACAGACCAGGAGACTCCAACAGGCGCAGTGGGTTTCCAGGGCAAATCTGGGTGGCCGATTCAGCCAGTGTCCCAAGTTCCCAGCAAAAATCTGAGCAGACATTTTGACTGGCGCCTGGAGTGCCTGTGAGACAGAGTTGCCAATACCCCTGAGAGAAAGGGGGCTAAAGGCAGGTAGCCAGGTGATCTGGCTCCACGGGTCCCACCCCCCACAGAGACCAGCAAACTGAATCCCACTGCCTTGGGATTTTCGTAGCCAGCACAGCAATCTGAACTCAACGCTGGACGGTGGAGCTCTGTGGTGGGGGAGGGGTATCCACCGTTACTGAGGCATCTGTAACCTTACTCATGTAAACAAAAGCACAAAGAAGTTTACACAGCCGCCAGGGGGAACCCGGAGCAGCTCAACAATGCCTCCACAGGCTGACTGTGACTAGACCCCCTCTTTGCTGGGCAGGAAAAGGGAGCATCTCTGGAAAAGGGAGCATCTCTGGAAAAGGGAGCAGACTGTCAGGACTTATAAATAAAGCCACACCTTCCCAGGACAGAGCACCAGCACTTGAGCTCTGATAAGGGACAGACTGCCTTCTAAAGTGGCTCCCTGACCCCCATTTATCCTTAGAGACACCTCATACAGGACAGCTCTGGCTGACATCTGGGGGGTACCCTTCTGGAATGAAGTTACCAGAAGAAGGAACAGGCAGCAATCCTTGCTATTCTGCAGCCTCCATGGGTTATTCCCAGGCAAGCAGGGTCTGGAGTGGACCTCCAGCTGTCCTGCAGCAGAGGAGTCTGACTGTTAGAAGGAAAACTAAAAAACAGAAAGAAATAGCCTCAACGTCAACAAAAAGGATGTCTACTCAGAGACCCCATCCAAAAGTCACCAACTTCAAAGACCAAAGGTAGATAAATCCATGAAGATGGGAAGAAACCAGCTCAAAAATGATAAAAACACCAAAAACCAGAATGCCTCTACTCCTCGAAGGGATCACAACTCCTCACCAGAAAGGGAACAAAACTATATGGAGAATGAGTTTGACAAATTGACAGAAGGAGGCTTCAGAAGGTGGGGAAATAACGAACTTCTCTGAGCTAAAGGAATATGTTCTAACCCAATGCAAAGAAACTAAGAACCTTGAAAAAACATTAGATGAAATACTAACTAGAATAACCAGCTTAGAGAAGAACATAAACAACTTCATGGAGCTGAAAACCACAGCACGAGAACTTCAGGAAGCATACATAAGTTTCAGTAGCTGAATTGATCAAGCAGAAGAAAGGATCTCAGAGACTGAAGATAAACTCAATGAAATAAAGTGAGAAGGCAAGAATAGAGAAAAACGAGTGAAAATAAATGAACAAAAGCCTCCAAGAAATATGGGATTATGTGAAAAGACCTAATCTACATTTGATCGGTGTACCTGAATGTGATGGGAGAATGAATCCAAGCTGAAAAACACTCTTCAGGATATTATCCAGGGAGCACTTCCCCAACATATCAAGGCAGGCCAACATTCATATCCAGGAAATACAGAGAACACCACAAAGTTATTCCTCAAGAAGAACAACCCCAAGGCACATAATCGTCAGATTCACCAGGGTTGAAATGAAGGAAAAATGCTAAGGGCAGCAAGAGAGAAAGGTTGGTTTACCAACAAGGGAAGCCTATCAAACTCACAGCAGATCTCTTGGCAGAAACCCTACAAGCCAGAATAGAGTGAGGGCCAATATTCAACATCCTTAAAGAAAAGAACTTTTGACCTAGAATTTCATATCCAGCCAAACTAAGCTTCATAAGTGAAGGAGAAATAAAATCCTTTATGGACAAGCAATTGCTGAGATATTTTGTCACCACCAGGCCTGCCTTACAAGAGCTCCTAAAGGAAGCACTAAACATGGAAAGGAAAAACCAGTACCAGCCACTGCAAAAACGTACCAAATAGTAAAGACCATTGACACAATGAAGAAACCACATCAACTAATGGACAAAACAACCCACTAGTATCAAAATGGCAGGATCAAATTCACACATAACAATATTAACCTTAAATGTAAAGGGGCTAAATGTCCCAATCGAAAGACACAGACTGGCAAACTGGATAAAAAGTCAAGACCCATTGGTGTGCTGTATTGAGGAGACTGACCTCATGTGCAAAGACACACACAGACTACAAAAAAAAAAAAAAAAAAAGATGGAGGAAGATTTACCAAGCAAATGGAGAGCAAAAAAAACAGGGGGTTGCCATCCTAGTCTCTGATAAAACAGAATTTAAACCAACAAAGATCAAAAGAGATAAAGAAGGGCATTACATAATGGTAAAGGGATCAATGCAACAAGAAGAGCTGACTATCCTAAATATACATGCACCCAATACAGGAGCAGCCAGATACATATAGCAAGTTTTTCATGACCTACAAAGAGACTTAGACTCCCACACAATAATAGTGGGAGACTTTAACACTCCACTGTCAATATTAGATCCACAAGACAGAAAATTAACAAGGATATCCAGGACTTGAACTCAGATCTGGATCAAGCAGACCTAACAGACATCTACAGGACTCTCCACCCCAAATCCACAGAAAGATCTCAAATTGACACACTATCATCATGATTAAAAGAACTAGAGGAGGAAGATCAAGCAAATTCAAAAGCTAGCAGAAGATAAGAAATAACTAAGATCAGAGCAGAACTTAAGGAGATAGAGATACAAAAAACCCTTCAAAGAAATCAATAAATCAAGGAGCTGGTTTTTTGAAAAGATCAACAAAATAGATAGACCACTAGCCAGACTAATAGGAAAGACAAAAGAATCAAATAGATGCAATAAAAATTGATAAAGGGGCTATCCCCACAAAATCCACAGAAATACAAACTACCATCAGATATTACTACAAACAACTCTATGAACATAAACCAGTAAATCTAGAAGAAATGGATAAATTTCTAGACACTTACACCCTCCCAAGACCAAACCAGGAAGAAGTTGAATCTCTGAATAGACTAATAACAAGGTCTGAAGTTGAGGCAGCAATTAATAGCCTACCAGCTAAAAAAAAAAGTCCAGGTCCAGATGGGTTTACAGCAAAATTCTACCAGATGTACAAAAAGGAGCTGGTACCATTCCTTCTGAAACTATTCCAAACAATACAAAAAGAGGGAATCCTCCCTAACTCTTTTTATGAGACCAACATCATCCTGATACCAAAACCTGGCACAGACACAACTAAAACAGAAAATTTCAGGCCAATATCCATGATGAACATCAATGCAAATATCTTCAATAAAATACTGGCAAACCAAATGCAACAGCACATCAAAAAGCTTATCCATCATGATCAAGCAGGTTTCATCCCAGGGATGTAAGGCTGGTTCAACATATGCAAATCTATAAACATAATCCATCAAATAAACAGAACCAAAGACAAAAACCACATGATTATCTCAATGGATGCAGAGAAGGCCTTTGACAAAATTCAACAGCCCTTTATTTTTTTTTTTTCCCTGAAGTTTGTGGACCTGTGTCTAGAAATAAACAGCCCTTTATGCTAAAAACTCTCAATAAACTAGGTATTGATGGAATATATCTCAAAATAAGAAAAGCTATCTACGACAAGCCCAGAGCCAATATCATACTGAATGGGCAAAATCTAGAAGCATTCCCTTTGAAATCTGGCACTAGACAAGGGTGCCTTCTCTCAGCATTCCTATTCAATATAGTATTGGAAGTTCTAGCCAGAGGAATCAGGCAAGAAAAACAAATAACAGGTATTTAATTAGGAAAAAAGGAAGTCAAATTGTCTCTATTTGCAGATGACATGATTGTATATTTAGAAGACCCCATCATCTCAGCCCAAAATCTCCTTAAGATAAGCAACTTCAGGAAAGTCTCAGGATATAAAATCAATGTGCAAAAATCACAAGCATTCCTATACACCAATAACAGACTAACAGAGCACCAAATCAAGAATGAACTCTGATTCACAATTGCTAAAAGATAATAAAATATCTAGGAATACAACTAACAAAGGATGTAAAGGACCTCTTCAAGGAGAACTACAAACCAATGCTCAATGAAATAAGAGAGGACACAAACAGATGGAAAAACATTCCATGTTCATGGTTAGAAAGAATCAATATCGTGAAAATGGCCATACTGCCCAAAGTAATTTATAGATTCATTGCTATCGCCATCAAGCGA
The DNA here is from genome assembly GCA_036589455.1 of Ateles fusciceps. Taxonomy (NCBI): domain Eukaryota; kingdom Metazoa; phylum Chordata; class Mammalia; order Primates; family Atelidae; genus Ateles; species Ateles fusciceps. The sequence continues at coordinate 230,271 of JAZHEH010002939.1, forward strand.
TACCATTGGCCTTCATCAAAGAACTGCAATAAACCACCTTAAACTTCATATGGAACTAAAAAAGAGCCCACATAGCCAAGACAATCCTAAGCAAAAAGAACAAAGATGGAGGCATCACGCTACCTGTCTTCAAACTATACTATAAGGCTACAGTAATCAAAACAGCATGGTACTGGTACCAAAACAGACATGTAGACCAATGGAACAGAACAGAGGCCTAAGAAGTAACACCACACACCTACAACTATCTGATCATTGACAAACCTGACAAAAACAAGCAATGGGGAAAGGATTCCCTGTTTAATAAATGATGTTGGGAAAACAGGCTAACCATATGCAGAAAGCTGAAACTAACCCATTCCTTATACCTTATACAAAAATTAACTCCAGATGGATTAAAGATTTAAACATAAGACCTAACACCATAAAAACCCTAGAATAAAACATAGGTAATACCATTCAGGACAAAGGCATAGGCAAGGACTTAATGACTGAAACACCAAAAGCAATGGCAACAAAAGCCAAAATAGACAAATGAGGTCTAATTAAACCTAAGAGCTATGCACAGCAAAAGAAACAATCATTAGAGTGAACTGGCAACCAAGAGAATGGGAAAAAATTTTTGCAATCTACCCATCTGACAAAGGGCTAATATCCAGAATCTACAGAGAACAAAAACAAATTTACAAGAAAAAAACAAACAACCCCATCATAAACTGGGTGAAGGACATGAACAGGCACTTTTCAAAAGAAGACATTCATGCAGCCAACAAACATATGAATAAAAGCTCATCATCACTGGTCATTAGAGAAATGCAAATCAAAACTACATTGAGATACTATCTCACACCAGTTAGAATGGCGATCATTAAAAAATCTGAAGACAACAGATGCTAGAGAGGATGTGGAGAAATAAAAATGCTTTTACACTGTTGGGAGAGTAAATTAGTTCAACCATTGTGGAAAGCAGTGTAGCAATTCCTCAAGGATCTAGAATTAGAAATACCATTTGATCCAGCAATCCCATTACTGGGTATATACCTAAAGGATTATAAATCATTTTATTATGTAGACACATGCACAAGTGTGTCCATTGTGGCACTGTTTACAATAGCAAAGATTTGGAAACAACCCAAATGCCCATCAATGATAGACTGGATAAAGAAAATGTGGCACATATACACCAAGGAATTCTACGCAGCCATAAAAAAGGATGAGTTCATGTCCTTTGCAGAGACATGTATGAATCTGGAAACCATCATTCTTAGCAAACTGATACAGGAACAGAAAACCAAACACTGCATATTCTCATTCATAAGTGGTTGTTGAACAATGAGAACACATGGACACAGGGAGGGGAATATCACACACTGGGTTCTATAGGGGGGTGGGGGCTAGGGGAGGGATAGCAGGGGGTTGGGAGGTTGGGAAGGGATAACATTAGGAGGAATACCTAATGTGGGTGACGAGTGGATGGAGGCAGCAAACCACCATGGCATTTGTATACCTATGTAACAATCCTGTAAGATCTGCACATGTACCCCAGAACTTAAAGTATAATAAAAAAAAAAAAAAAAAAAAAAAGAAGGAAAAGAAAAAAAAGTGGGAGTTGAGCAATGAGAACACATGGACACTGAGGGGAGGGGACATCACATACTGGGGCCTGTCGGGGCATGGGGGAGCAAGGGGAGGGAGAAGCATTAGGACAAATACCTAATGCATGTGGGGCTTAAAACCTAGGTAACGGGTTGACAGGTGATGCAAACCACCATGGCACACGTATACCTATGTAACAAATCTGCACATCAGCACATGTATTCCATAATTTAAAGTAAAACTTAAAAATAAATAAATAATAATAATGTCCTCTGAGGCAAAAGTTGGGCAGGCTTTCTGGAAGCTCCTTTAAAAAAATTCAGGTTTCCTCAACTAAGGATCCCTCAGCTATAACAGAAACTACTGTGGTGGCTGTGTCACTTTCCCTGAAACATGGGGGCAAGGGGAAACTAGACTGACATGAAGCTCACACTGTCTGCTTGCTCTGCGTAAGAAAGTCCTTTGTCACTGAGTCCAGAGTCTCTTGTCTTCTGCCAGTCTCCGTAAGACTGTGGCAGTCTAACTTGCTAGCTTGAAAGTAGGATAAAAATCTCAAACTCTCCATGGCTTGTGGTACAAGACTGATAATAAGTGGTGGTATTTTTACTGAACCTAAACTTCTCTAACCGAAAATCTGTACACTTAACCAATACATGACACTATCCTAAGATGACAGTAAGAAGGCAGCAAATCACACTGCCATGTGTGTACCTATGCAACAATCTTCCATGTTCTTCACATGTACCCCCAAACCTAAAATGCAATAAGAAAAAATAAATAAATAAATAAAAAATAAAATAAAATAAAATAAAAAAAAGAAAGAAAGTAATCTTGATGTAAGTAAATTGACTAGTACCTAAATGTGAGTAGTAAACTAGTCCTGGAAAATAATGGAGCCATTTTTTTAAAAAAAATTTCTTCTCCTTGAGATTCAAATTCGTATTCTTACATGCATTTTCTTGATGCCATTGACTTCTTACATCATTCAGGAAGGACTTCCAGTAAATATTCTCTTCCCTGTGCACTGAACCCCCAAATTCCCCAAATTCACTTTTTCTCTTACCTATGAGGGAATTCAAATAATCTTTCATTACGATGTCCTTGTACTGATGCTTTCTTATTGACTTATTTCTTGGATAGGCCTTATCTCTCATTTAGATTCTAATATCTTCACGGGAATTTTTTTTTCTATTTTGCATTTTTCTTAATCCCACGTGGAATATCCTGCAGATAGTTACTTGTCAACTGATAAGCCTCTAACAAAGACAATTTGAACACACTCTTTAGTTGTCTGTGAATCCTCTGCCTTCTCTATTATTTACATTTCAGCATCTGAAAATAGTTGGACAAAACCATACACCTGAGTAAACTATTTAACTTCGCATTCATCTCAAATCTCATATGGCCCAGCAAATTTATCTAGCAATCCTACTCTATCTGTAAAGTAAGTCTTCTGTCTTACTCTCCTCACACCACTTACTTTTCCTCCCTTCTCCTTATCCTCAGCTAGCAACTTTGCCTCTAATCTACATCGTTACAAAAACTAAGGCCATAAGATGACAATCCCCCTCATCTTGCAACCACCAACTCTACAAATTTCACCTGCAACCTTGTTCATCTCCATGTTTCTATCAATTACATCTGTCAAGAAATAGATCTCATCTTTTGTAGAACTCAATTATAACTTTTTAAGAATATTAAAAATAAAGAGATGTTTATCATATGCTGTTAGTTCAAAAAGCTAGTTACAAAGCAGCATATGTAAAAATTGTATATTTGTATGCACAGAAATAAATTGATATATAAAAAAATTTTAAGAGTGATTTTTTTTTTTGTCACAGTAGTTTCATTTTCTTCTCCTTTTTTTTTCTTTTCTTTTCTTTTTTTTTTTTTGTGTGTGTGTGTGTTTTAGTAAAGACAGGATTTTAGCATGTTGGCCAGGATGGTGTTGACCTCCTGACCTCGTGATCCATGCACTCAGCCTCCCAAAGTGCTAGGATTACAGGCATGAGCCACCGCACCGGCTTATTTTCTTCTTAATGATCTTTTATATGATCTAATTATTTTCACTACAATGCGCTGCTTGTATAATAAAAGTGTTGATTTTAAAAACTATAGAAAAGTAGAACTTGGTACTATGGAAAGGAATCTTTTTTGATGTTTCTATCCATTGAGCTTACTATTTTATTTTGAATGGCTTCTTTTCACTAGCTAGGTAGATAGATAATTTGCAAGCATTTGCTAGAAGGTAACATTTGGAAATTATTAAATGGTAACCACTAAACTGCCCTCCAATCTCCACCACCATATTCAGCTACAACTTTATATATATTACCATGCTCTACTTTTAAAAAATTTTCCTTTTATCCTTCTATGTGAAGTCATTTATATATTAGCCTACTTGTCTATTTTTCTCCACCATGATGTAATCTCCAGGAGATCAGGGACTTGCTCATGGTCCCAGGTATGGGAACATGCTCAAAGCTATATCCCAGTACCTGGAGCACTAACTGCTATATAGTAGATGCTCAATAAATACATGTTCAATTAAAAAAAGAGAAAGAATGTTAAACCTGGGTCACTCTCCTGTCATGCATTATCAGTCTTTTCCCTCTTACTGATGGACCATTCCATTAACATACATATGTGTGTTACTGATGAGCTGCTTGTAGCTTTGTTCTGTATCATTTTTCTTAGTCTGTTGAATTTCATTTTCCTCAAAATCAAAATATAATCTAATAACAAAGAATATAAAATGTCAGTTTTTCTACACAATGATTTTGCAGAAACAAAGTCTTTGGAGCGTCAATTCTGTGTCAGTAATAGGATGCTTAGAACTGAGTTTCTATTTTAAACTTGAAAGCTAAATACTTCTTTCATCTTATTTTTTCCATCTGTTTTAATGTTGATGACAATAATAATTTGCTTTTTCCTCCTTCACTCTCATGTGTCTTTATAAATAGTATGTTCTTTGATATAGTTTTATTTTTACTATCTCAGACTCTTTAAAGTTTCTTTATATTCCTCTGTCATACCTTTGAAAATAATTTTTCATTATATCGATATTAGGATAATATCACAGATAACTTTTTATTTTAAAAACTAGTTGCAACTACTTTAATAATAGTTGTGCATGGTTTTTAAAATCAATTACCACCAAAAGATATATCCAAAAAATCACTTATCCTCCCAACCGCATGTCACCCCCAGTTACTGCCCTCAGACAGTAACTCTGCAACTATTTTGCTGTTGTTTACTTCCTCTGTACTTCTAAATGTGTGTATGCTACTACTTCTGGATTTATCAGTTTTGTCATTATTTTTTGACTCCTTGATATGGTCTCCTTCACCTCATACCCTTTCCATATCCTTCCAGTGGGATCATAGTGCTTATATTATCATGAGTCATATTCCTTACTTAAAGAACTTTCCCTTAATTGTAGAACTTCAAGAATTCTCTTCCCAATGCCCAAACACATCAAATAATACAGCAATTTCCCTTTTTTCCCTTGTTGTTCTTTTCTTGGATAACCCACCTCCTACTTCAGTCAGGATTTTTTTCTGACCCTCACTCAGCATAGCTGTTATCCTGAAATTTTCTTTGCTGTTTTCCTGTGCAGAATTCTCTGTTTTTCTTCATCCCAAGTCTTTCTATCACTTAGTTTATGCTCTCACTTTGCTAAAGCATATAATCTAGGAACTCTCTCAGAGTAGGGTACATATGAGTTAAACTTGGAGTTTTAACATATATAAATATTTCTTTATTTTCCCTCATTACACTTGATTAATAGCTCCTCTAAGTTTAAAGATCAAGTTTGTAAAATGTTTTCTTTCAAAATTTTGAAGACTTGGCCTTATGATCGTCCAATTTCCAGCATTAATATTGAGGAATCTAAAACCATTCTAATATATTTGTATATAGCTGGTTTATTTTCTTGAAAGCTTTTAGGAACTTTGCCTTATTCTTGTTTCTCTGAAATTTCACATGATATAAAATTGATGTAAACCCTTAAAAAATTTATTGTCTTGGGCATTTGGTATGCCCTATCAATCTTGATTTGTATGCCCTTGAGAGTTTTTTGGAAACTTTTTTGTCATTTAATTTTCTCCCCTACATTTTTTCTGTTTTTGCTTCCTATGACTGCTAGTGGTAAGCTATTGGGCCTCCAAGATAAGTCTTTAATTTTCCTACCTTTTATCTGTTATGTTCCAAATTATCTCGCATTTTGTCCAGCTTTCCGAGAGATTTCTTCAACTTTTAAATTCACCATGTGATTTGATCTCATGTTTTGTTGCTTATTCTTAATAAGGGAAATGCAAGTCAAAATCACAATGACATATTACCTCATAACTTTTAGAATGACCATTATAAAAAAGATGAAAGATAATGACCATTATAAAAAAGATACCAGTGTTGGTAAGGCTGTGGAGAAAAGGTAATTCTTGTACACTGTTGGTAGGAATGTAAACTGGTACCACCTTTGTGGAAAGTAGTATAGATGTTGCTCAAAAAGCTGAAAATAAAACTACCATATAATCCAGCAATCTCACTACCACATATATATCCAAAGGAAATGAAATCAGTATGTTGAAGAGATACACCTGCCTTCCCATATTCATAGCAGCATTATTCACAGTAGCCAAGACATGGAGTTAACCTTAGTGTCCATCAACAAATGAATTTAACAAGAAAATGTGAAACACACACATACAACCACACACACATACACAAATAGAATATTATTCAGCCTTTTTGTTTGTTTTCTTGATACAGACTCTCACTCTGTTACCCAGACTGGAGTGCAGTGATGCCATCTTGGCTCACTGCAACCTCCACCTCCTGGGCTTAAGCCATTCTTGTACCTCAGCCACCCAAGTAGCTGGTATTACAGGTGTGCACCACCACATTGAGCTAAATTTTGTATTTTTAGTAGAGACTGGGATTCACCATGTTGGTGGCCAGGGTGGTCTCAAACGCAAACCTGAAGTGATCTACCTGTCTCAGCCTCCCAAAATGCTGAGATTACAGGAGTGAGCCACTGTGCCTGGCCTATTCAGCCTTTAAAAAAGAAGAAAATCCTGTCATTTGCAACAGCATGGATGAACCTGGAAGACATTATGCTAAGTGAAATAAAAGAGCCACAGAAAGACAAATACTGCATAATCTCACTTATATAAGGAAACTTAAAAAAGTTGAATTCACAGAAACAGAGAGAAGAATGGTGGTTGCCAGGGGGTAGGGAGTGAGGAACATGAAGAAATGTTGGTCAAAGGTATAAAGTTTAAGTTATGCAGGATAAATGAATTCTAGAGACCTAATGTACAGCATGAGGAATATAGTTAATAATACTGTGTTATATACATGAAATTTGCTGAGCAGATCTTAAATGTTCTCACCACCCCCTCTCCCCAAAACTGAAAGATAACTATGTAAGATAGTAGATATTTTTATTGGCTTGGTTGTAGTCATCATTTCACAATGTATCTGAATATCAAAACATCATGTTCTGCATTGTAAATTTATATAATTTTTATGCATATTACACTTCAAGAAAGCCTGGGGTAAGGGAGGATAAATGATCAAGAGACATTAAGAAAGGATGCTGGTGGCTTCCATACTGGAAGGAGTTGGGCTTTGTGTGTGTGTGTGCAGGAGGTAACAGCCTGGCTATTCAATTTCCCCAGAGAAGATCCCTTTTACCCTTTTTTACCTGGTTCTCATGTAATCCACAGTATAGATATCTGTAATTAAGATATTTATGAGAGGATTTATTGGCAAACAGAATGAAATCCAGCACCTTTGCAATCTTTAGACATCCAATATTTCAGAGACAAACTAATAGATATACCTGCTACCTCATCATCTAGAATGTTCCAGTACTATCCTTGTATTATGTAAGCTTAAGCAGTAAAGTGCCTGGAAGTGATGTCCTCTGCTTATTTGAAGTGTTAATAGGAGAACTGCTTCATTAAACAGAAAAGAAAAGAAAAAAAGGCAGAAGGGAAAAGAGAAAGGAAGAAAAAAATTACTTTTTACTGTATATTCATCTATACTTTTAAAATTTTATGCCAGAATTATGGATTATTTATTAAAAATAAGTATTTTTTACACTGAATTTATCAACCTCCTCATGAATCCACTTATCCCACCTTAGAAATTTTTCTTATGGTAAAGGCATCACCATTCACCTAGTCACTCATATTAGACTTGTCAGTATTTTCTTCAACTTTAATGTCAGCCTCAATATTTACTTCTCATGAGGCACCAAATCAAGTTTTATAAGACTGATTTGCATAGCTAGTCTCTCTATATATCCTTATTATCACCACTTCATTTCAAGCCTTCAAAATGTCTAGTGGGACTAGTGAAACCACCTTTTGTCTGGTTTTTCCTCCATCAACTCCTCCTAGTTCCTATCCACTTTCCAAATTGCCACTAGTTATAATTTGAAAACAATTTTAATATGTCACTACTTCTTATAAGGCTTCCACATAGATGCTCGATAAATACCCTATTAATTTGAGTTGATGAACTAAAAAAACTGCAAAAAGAAAAATTTTATAAAACAAAAATCAGAAAATGCTAGGATTTCTTTCATCTTTTCTTGGCAAGCCTGAAAAAAAATTATTTTTTGAATCCGAATTTGTCAATATAAAAATAAATATACCACATTAACCGCTAAGTGAATTTGCTAATGATTGCAGAGCATATGGAAGCTTTAAATTAAGCTCCAAAACATTTATTAAGTCATAGGTTTTAGTTACCTGTTTAATTACCATTTACAATGAACTATTCTCCATTTACTTTGAGAAGCAGTCAAATAGATGTTTGAATTATACTACAATTTGGCCAACTATAATTTAGTGATTTCTACATTTGAATTTTAAGTGTGTCTGAATATGTATTAAGACAGAACTCTCACCCAAAAAAACACTTACACTATAATAGACTGAGCTTTATTTAAATTTTAGTAATTCAATAAAAGGAACAGAAATGTGTATGACATTAGATTTTATGCTTGGTTAGTATTTAGGAAAACAGAACCTAAGTCAACAATAAATCTGAAACAAAGTCAACAATAAGTCTGAAAGGAAACAATTTCAGAATAAAGGTCATAACACTTTGTACATGAAATGGGGAAAAATGAATAGCAGCAAAATCATCAAACCTTTTTATCCAAAGACAATAAAAAAACACAAATATTTACAATGAAAATGAAAATAAAATTATGCATGCTTTTTAAAATTGCTATAATGGGTCTCTATCCTCCCTACTACAAAGGGTTCCATCAGTAGACAAAATGTTGTTATCTTCCGCTCTTGTGGGAAAGACATCACAGACTCAGAGTCTAAAATAAACCTTTTCTTTGCCAGGCACAGTGGCTCATACCTGTAACCCCAGCACTTTAGGAAACTGAGGTGGGCGGATCACTTGACCTCAGGAGTTTGAGACGAAACCCAGTCTCTACTAAAAATACAAAAATTAGTCAGGGCTGGGAGCAGTGGCTTATGCCTGTAATCTCAGCACTTTGGGAGGCTGAGGCCAATGAATCACAAAGTCAGGAGTTTGAGACCACCCTGGCCAAAATGGTGAAATCCCATCTCTACTAAAAATATGAAAAATTAGCTGGGCATGGTGGCAGGCACCTGTAATCCCAGTTACTCAGGAGGATGAGGCTGGAGAATCACTTGAACCCAGGAAGTGGAGGTTGTAGGGAGCTGAGATCATGCCACTGCACTACAGCCTGGGTGACAGAGTGAGACTCCATCTCAAAAATAAATAAATACAGGGGTGTGGCCAAGATGGCTGAATAAGGGGCAGCTCCCAAATGCAGCTCCCAGCGAGAGAGTAGAAACCGAGTGGTCTCCAAAATTCCAAATGGGGTACCAGGTTCATTTTGTGGGTCTGGTTGCGCAGAGGGTATAAACCAAATACAGCAAGTTGAGGCAAGGCGGGGCACTGCCCCACCCAGGATGTGCATGCAACCGACCGGAGGACTGGGGCATCTCCCCCTCTGGGACTTCAGTTCATATACAGCTGAAAAACAGCACGAGAACTTTGTGAAGCATACACAAGTTTCAATAGCCGAATTGACCAAGCACAAGAAAGGATATCAGAGATTGAAGATCAACTCAATGAAATCAAACATGAAGGCAAGAATAGAGAAAAAAGAGTGAAAAGAAATGAACAAAGCCTCTAAGAAATATGGGATTATGTGAAAAGACATAATCTATGCTTGATTGGTGCACTGGAAGATGACAGGGAGAAAGAATCCACACTGGAAAATACTCTTCAGGATATTATCCAGGAGAACTTCCCCAACCTAGGAAGGCAGGCCAATGTTCAAATACAGGAAATACAGAGAACAGCACAATGATACCTCTTAGAAGAGCAACCCCAAAGCACATAATCTTCAGATTCACCAAGGTTGAAATGAAGGAAAAATCAATCCTAAGGGCAGTCAGACAGAAAGGATGGGTCATCCACAAAAGGAAGCCCATCAGACTCACAGCAGATCTCTCAGCAGAAACCCTACAAGCCGGAAGAGAGTGAAGGCCAATATTCAACTCCTTAAAGAAAAGAACTTTCAACCCAGAATTTCATATCCAGCCAAACTAAGCTTCATAGGTGAAGGAGAAATAAAATCCTCTATGGACAAGCAATTGCTGAGAGATTTCATCACTAACAGACCTGCCCTGCAAGAGCTCCTGAAGGAAGCACTAAACACGGAAAGGAACATCCAGTACCAGCCACTGCAAAAAAGAACCAAATGGTAAAGACCAATGACGCAATGAAGAAATTATGCCAACCAAAGGGCAAAACAACCAACCAGTAACAAAATGGCACGATCAAATTCACACATAACAATGTTAACATTAAATGTAAATGGACTAAATGCCCCAATTAAAAGACACAGATGGACAAATTGGATAAAAAGTCAAGAACCATTGACGTGCTGTATTCAGGAGACCCATCTCACATGCAAAGACACACATAGGCTCAAAATAAAGGGATGGAGGAAGATTTACCAAGTAAAGGGAGAGCAAAAAAAGCAGGGGTGGCAATCCTAATCTCTGATAAAACAGACTTTAAACCAACAAAAATCAAAAGAGACAAAGAATGGCATTACATAATGGTAAAAGGATCCATAAAACAAGAAGAGCTAACTCTCCTAAATATATATGCATCCAATACAGGAGACACCAGATACATAAAGCAAGTCCTTAACAACCTACAGACAGACTTAGACTCCCGCACAATAATAGTGGGAGACTTCGACACTCCACTGTCAATATTAGACAGATCAATAAGACAGAAAATCACCAGGAAATCCAGGATTTGAATGCAGATCTGGACCAAGCAAACCTAATAGACATTCACAGACTCTCCACCCCAAATCCACAGAATATACATTCTTCCCAGCACCACATGGCACTTATTCTAAAATCAACAATATAATTAGAAGGAAATCACTCTTCAGCAAATGCAAAAGAATGGAAATCATATCAGTCTCTCAAACCTCAGTGCAATCAAATTAGAACTCAGGATTAAGAAACTCACTCAAAACTGCACAACTTCATGGAAACTGAACAACTGGCTCCTGAATGTCAACTGGATAAACAATGAAATGAAGGCAGAAATAAAGATGTTCTCAAAACCAATTCTGGCATGAACAACATACCAGAATCTCTGGGACACATTTAAAGCAGTGTCTAGAGGGAAATTCTAGCAATAAATGCCCACATGAGGAACAAGAAAATTTCTAAAATCGACACCCTATCATCAAAATTAAAAGGGCTAGAGGAGCAAGATCAAAAAATCTCAAAAGCTAGCAGAAGACAAGAAACAACTAAGATCAGAGCAGAATTGAAGGAGATAGAGACACAAAAAAACCCTTCAAAAAATCAACAAATCCAGGAGCTGGTTGCTTGAAAAGATCAACAAAATAGATAGACTGCTAGCCAGATTAATAGAAAAGAGAGAAGAATCAAATAGATGCAATAAAAAACAATAAAAGGGGACATCACCACCGATTCTACAGAAATACAAACTACCATCAGAGGTTACTACAAACAACTCTATGCACGTAAACCAGTAAACCTGGAAGAAATGGATAAATTCATGGACACTTGCATCCTCCCAAGACTAAACCAGGAAGAAGTTGAATCCCTGAATAGACCAATAACAAGGGCCAAAGTTGAAGCAGCAATTGATAGCCTACCAACCAAAAAAAGTCCAGGTCCAGATGGGTTCACAGCCGAATTCTACCAGACATACAAAGAAGAGCTGGTACCATTTCTTCTGAAACTATTTCAAACAACACAAAAAAAGGAAATCTTCCCTAACTCCTTTTATGAAACCAACATCATCCTGATACCAAAACCCAGCAGAGACTCAGCAAGAAAAGAAAACTTCAGGCCAATATCCATGATGAACATCAATGCAAAAGTCTTCAGTAAAATACTCGCAAACCAATTGCAACAGCACATCAAAAAGCTTATCCATCACGATCAAGTAGGCTTCATACCAAGGATGCAAGGCTGGTTCAACATACACAAGTCTATAAACATAATCCATCACATAAACAGAACCAAAGACAAAAACCACACGATTATCTCAACAGATGCAGAGAAGGCCTTTGACAAAATTCAACAGTGCTTTATGCTAAAAACCCTCAATAAACTGGGTGTTGACAGAATGTATCTCAAAATAATCAAAGCTATTTACGACAAACCCACAGCCAATAACATACTGAATGGGCACAAACTGGAAGCATCCCCTTGGAAATCCGGCACAAGACAAGGATGTCTTCTCTCACCACTCCTATTCAATATAGTATTGGAAGTTCTAGACGAGCAATCAGGCAAGAAAAAGAAATAAAGGATATTCATTTAGGGAAAGAGGAAGTCAAATTGTCTCTATTTGCAGACAACATGATTGTATATTTATAAGACCCCATTGTCTCAGTCCAAAATCTCCTGAAACTGACAAGCAACTTCAGCAAAGTCTCAGGATGCAAAACCAATGAGCAGAAATCACAAGCATTCCTATACACCAATAACAGACAGACAGCCAAATCAAAAGCAAGCTCCCATTCATAGATGTTACAAAGGAGAACTACAAACCACTGCTCAAGGAAATAAGAGAGGACACAAACAGATGCAAAAACATTCCATGCTCATGGTTAGGAAGAATCGGTATCATGAAAATCACACCGCCCAATGTAATTTATAGATTCAACACTATCCTCATCAAGCTACCTATGGCCCTCTTCACCAAACTGGAAAAAACCACTAAACTTCATATGGAAACAAAAGAGAGCCTACATAGCCAAAACGATCCTAAGCAAAAAGAACAAAGCTGGAAGCATCATGCTGCCTGACTTCAAACTATACTACAGGACACAGTAATCAAAACAGCATGGTACTGGTACCAAAACAGAGACATAGACCAATGGAACAGAACAGAGGCCTCAGAAGCAACACCACACATCTATAATCATCTGATTTTTGACAAACCTGACAAAAGCAATGGGGAAAGGATTTCCTGTTTAATAAATGGTGTTGGGAAAACTGGCTAGCCATGTACAGAAAACAGAAACTGGACCCCTTCCTGACACCTTACATTAAAATTAACTCCAGATGGATTAAAGATCTAAACATAGGACCTAATGCTGTAAAAACCCTAGAAGAAAATCTAGGCAAAACCATTCAGGACATAGGCATAGGCAAGGACTTCATGACTAAAACACCAAAAGCAATGGCAACAACAGCCAAAATAGACAAATGGGATCTAATTAAACTTTAGAGCTTCTGTACAGCAAAAGAAACAATCATTAGAGCGAACTGGCAACCAACAGAATGGGAAAAAATTTTTGCAATCTACCCATCTGACAAAGAGCTAATATCCAGAATCAAGAACTAAAACAGATTTACAAGAAAAAACAAACATTCAAAAATGGGTGAAGGATATGAACAGACACTTTACAAAAGAAGACATATATGAGGCCAACACACATGAAAAAAGGTTAACCATCACTGGTCATTAGAGAAATGCAAATCAAAACCACATTGAGATACCATCTCATGCCAGTTGGAATGGCAATCATTAAAAAATCAGGAGACAACAGATGCTGGAGAGGATGTGGAGAAAAAGGAACACTTTTACACTGTTGGTGGAGTGTAAATTAGTTCAAACATTGTGGAAGACAGTGTGGTGATTCCTCAAGGACCTAGAAATAGAAATACCATTTGACCCAGCAATCCCATTACTGGGTATATACGCCAAGGATTATAAATTGTTCTATTATAAAGACACATGCACACGTATGTTCATAGCAGCACTGTTTACAATAGCAAAGACTTGGAACCCAACGCAAATGTCCATCAACAATAGACTGGACAAGGAATATGTGGCACATACACACCATGGAATACTACACAGCTATAAAAAACGATGAGTTCGTGTCCTTCATAGGGACATGGATGAATCTGGAAATAATCATTCTCAGCAAACTGACACAAGAACAGAAAACCAAACACCACCTGTTCTCATTTCATAGGCGGGTGTTGAACAATGACAACAAGTGGACACAGGGAAGGGGAGCATTACATACTGTGGTCAGTTGGGGGTTGCTAGGGAAGGGACAGTGGGGGGATGGGGAGGGTGGGGAGGGATAACATGGGGGAGAAATGCCAGATATAGGTGATGGGGGGGATGAAGGCAGCAAACCACCTTGCCACGTATGTATCTATGCAACAATCCTGCATGATCTGCACATATACCCCAGAACCTAAAGTACAATAAAAATGAATAAATAAAAATAACAAAACTTTTCTCATTTACTAAGGATGGTCCTGCATGAAGAAAATGGGAAAAGCACTTACTAACCAATAGTTGAGAGCTACCCTATCCAATACCTTAAAACCTCAAAATTACAGGTTTCATTTTATCTATAGGTAGAAGTTAAGACTCCTTCAGTAAATTGCCTTGTATTTGGCTTCTTGCAGAAGCAGGTCTCCTTAGACTCCCACAGTGGAGGAGGGGCTTAATCGTACTAAGTGGAGGGGAAAATGCTATGATACCAGGAGGAAGAAAGGATAGTCACAAGTTAGCAAATGTCAAAACCTCATGTTAAGGGGTGCTGATAGCATAGTCTATCAGATAGATAGCATAGGGCCATAGTGTTTGTCCAGTAAAACATAAGGGGTCTATTATTTGTTGAGAACAGCTTTATTCCTCTAACTGGTAGGCTATGGCATGCTTAGCAGGTGTTCCGTTTTGAGGAGGGTAGGAATGGTTTCTTCATCCTCCCTCTCCTCTCACACCCACCCCCGCCTGAATGGCTACTCAAGTCATACATGAAATACCTGTGTATTACCCATGCTTTACCTACTAATGTTTTTCACCAAAGCAAAAGACACTTGAAAGAGAGGAACATGAAAAGTCAGCTCCTCAGAACTTTCCCAGTCCAGATCAGAAGTTGGAAGTTTATTTGAATCTCCATGCAGTTGTCCCATAATCCCTCAACACTCAAGTCTGTGCAGATGCCAATGGGAATGCCCTTTCCCCTCTAGGCTGAAGCTGTAACAGGGAAGTAAAAACCTGCGCACTCCAATCTCACTCAAATTTAGCTCGAAAAATATATTCTTTGATCCATTAACAAATTGTTGCCATAACTTTCAAAGAGCCTGTGAATAATATTTGGTCCTATTTGCAAACTTAATTAAAAACATTGCAATGTTATAAACTAATTAAAAATCCCTTTTACTATAAAAAATTTTAAATGATAATAATAATTTCCCTTTTAACTACGTTCCTCATCAAGTAAAACCTCTGTAAGCACTACGTAATACTAATGTATCTAACAAACTGAACATTTAATAAGCTGAATCTAAACTTTTTATATTAAGCATAAATTTTATATCAACTTAGTATCATAAATCTCAATCAACCAGTTAATTGGATACTTCAGATTAAAGCTATAAGGCTGACTATATTTGATCAAGTTCTCTTATGTATGACAAGTAACAATGGTACTAGCAAATACTTATATAGTGCCTGTGATGTGCCAAACACTGTACAAAACAGTGTTTCTCCAACAAATACCATTGTGTTGAATTCAATTTTTTGTGTATGCATTACTTGAATGTGTTTTTTGTATGTGAATGTCTGTTTCCAGAAATAGACTATTTCCATGTGCCAAACACCATACAAAAGGCTACAAAATAACAAATACATAAACAGTTATGACTACTTGAACCCACCTATACTTAATGTTACATCTTTCCACAGCTAGGGGAAGCATACTAGTTAGTAAAGATAGTTTTCATTTCATTTGTTAGTTATACTGTAAGAGATTTTTGCAAGGAAGTAAGCGATGGAGGCATCCAAAGCAATTTCTCTCATGACCAACAAAGAAAACTATGACACCACTGACATCATCCCAAGTGATTCTGAGTTACCTCTCAGCAAGCTTGAAAGTACCAATAACCAGAGATTTAAACCAAGACACTAATGAGATTATTGGTGATGATGCTGATAAATTCACTAAGCTGTGTGTTACAACTTGCCACAACATAGGCTGCAGAACCTGAAAAGAATAAAGAGGTTGCCTTTAGGAGTCTGAGGCCCATATCCTTGGACTGAATTTATATAAGCACTCCCTGATTATTTTGCATGCACTCAGAAATTTCATGGCTCCTATTGAGATGCTTCACTCTGAAGACTTGTAAGTGCATCTCTCCTTATAACATAAAGACTGAAAAAATCCTCCCAGCAAAGGACCAAACACTCAAATATTAAATGAATCACAGTACCCAGTTTCTTTATGCTGTAACTAAACCTAAAAATTACACTATTTAAAAACAAGTAGGTCATTGAGGCCAACAAACATGAAAATGCTAACATTACTAATGTTAGTATTTTAAACATCACTAATAATCAGGGAAATGCAAATCAAAACCATAATGCGATACCACCTTACTTCTGCAAAAAATGGCCATAATCAAAGAATCAAAAAACAGTAAGCATTGATGTGGATGCAATGAACAGGAAACACTTCTATACTGCTAGTGGGAATGTAAACTAGTACAACCACTATGGAAAAACGTGTAGAGATTCCTTAAAGAACTAAAAGTAGAACTACCATTTGATCCAGCAATCCCACTACTGGGTATCTACCCAGAGGAAAAGAAGTCATTATATGAAAAAGATACTTGCACACACGTTTATAGCAGCACAACTTGCAATTGCAAAAATGTGGAACCAACCAAACCACATATTGTGTGTGTGTGTATGTGTGTAAGTGTGTGTGTGTGTGTGTGTGTGTGTGTGTGTGTGTGTGTATAGAGATAGAGAGAGAGATACTACTCAGTCATAAAAAGAAATGAATTAATGGCATTCACAGCAATATGGATGAGAACACAGACTATTATTCTAAATGAAGTACTCTGGAATGGAAAACCAAATATAGTATGTTCTCACTCATAGTGGGGAGCTAAGCTATGAGGATGCAGAAGCATAAGAATAATACAGTGGACTTTGGGGACTGAGGGGGAAAGGGTGGGAAGGGGGGTGAAGGATAAAGACTACAAATAGGGTGTGGTGTATACTGCTCAGGTAATGGGTGCACCAAAATCTCACCATCACCACTAAAGAACTTACTCATGTAACCAAATACCTGTTCCCCAATAACCTCTGGAAATAAAAAGTAAAAAATAGAAACAGTAGGTCACTGAAAACCTGAGTGACCAAATAAACCTCAACCATTTCCATATGCTATACTCCTAGACTCATAACAGGAATGATAGTGCACTCTAGTTTCCCCATTGCCATAGGACCTGTTGGGAAAATCTAATTAAAAACAAAATCGATTCTCAACCTAGAAATCTTCTCCGCAAAGACAGGAAAAGAAAAAGAACACTTTTATTATTGAATAAGCATTAAACCAGAATGTGATGTACATCACAGGCAATCTGCTAAGAGTTACAAGGCAGGTAGGTACAACCCATTTCATACATCATTCCAAGATAAACCATAACTAGTCTTCAAGTAAGAGGACTTGACAGCACCTTTTGTTCCACATGGTTCATCCTAACTAGCTGGTAATTAGGGCAAGCATCTGTATTAGCTAACTGACTTTATCCAGAGCAGAATCTCACTTCTCATGTTTGATGAAAGGAGGTACTTTTTCAACTTGGAGCAAGGAGCCCCAAAGTTAGGCTCCTACCCTTTTCACAGAAACTGGAAGAGAGGGGTGCTATCTTCCTTGTTGTTTACATTTCAAAGAGGTGGAGCCCCAGGTTCTTGAGAAAGACACTTGGGTCACAAAGTAAACAAAAGGTCTATCTAGCTTTCGAAAGGCTTTATATACATTTCAAAAGAGGAGAAAGTACTTAACAATTACAAGTTTTCTAAAGTAAATACTCTAAGAAAAAAGAAAACAGAGGAATCTCTTTCCTTATTTTCAAAAGAGAAGCCTTCTACTTTTTAAAATAAACTTTAAAGCAGTTTTAGATTCATGTAAAGTTGAATGGAAGGTACAAAGATTTCTTATATACTCTTTGCCACCACATATATGCCACCTGCCCCACTGTAAATATCCCACACCAGAGTGGAATATTTGGTAAATAGATGAATCTATAATACATTCACACATCATTATCATCCAAAGTCCATAGTTTACATTAGGGTCACTCTTGGTGTTGTACACTGGTTTTGACAAACATAATAAAACAATATCTATCATCATAGTGTCATGCAGAGTAGTTTCACTGCTTTAAAAATCCTCTGTATTTCGCCTATTTGTCTCTCCCTCCCCGCTAATCCCTGGCAACCATTCATCCTTTTACTATCATCTCCACAGTTTTGCCTTTTCCAGAACGACATACAGTGAAAATCATACACTTTGCAGCCTTTTCAGAGTGGCTTTTTTACTGGATTCCTCCCTGTCTTTAAGATTCTTTCATGTTTTGTCATGATTTTATAGCACATTTCTTTTAGCACCGAATAACATTCAATTCTCTGGAAAGCCTCTTATTTTTAATTTTGGCTTGTCCTTACAGATCCTAAGATCTTTCAAGGCTTTTCAATGGACTGCTATTGGCATTTTAGACGGAACAATTCTTGCTAGTGTAAGACTGCCAGATATAATGAAGAACTAGTCCTAGGCAACAAATATTTGTAGAACCCATCTTACTGAAACAACTTCCAACTCCTCCCAAAACTTCCCACATGGGAGGTGTTGTCCCCTTTAAGAAACACTATTGGGTCCCTCTCTCCCATCACCACTGAAGTGATCTAATACCATCCTATGCCACTCAACACTAATGATCTTACTACAAATACATCTAATATTAATAGTAATTTGATATATTTGATCTAATACTAATATCTAATTTATCCAATATTGTTAGTATGTAATGTAATACAAATCGAATACTTATTTAATACATCTAATACTATACTCTTGTTACTAACATATCTTTGTACTAACATCAATACTCTCACTCATAGTTTATAGAGTACATAAAAGCCACCCATCCACAGGGTGCCAGGGACTCTTCCATCAGATTGCTTCAATGCAAAATTGCTAAATTTCCTGAATTCTCAGGAAGACACATAGTAGAAATGATGGATTTAAAACACCCGGGGGCCGGGCGCGGTGGCTCACGCCTGTAATCCCAGCACTTTGGGAGGCCGAGGCGGGCGGATCACGAGGTCAAGAGATCGAGACCATCCTGATCAACAAGGTGAAACCCCGTCTCTACTAAAAATACAAAAAAATTAGCTGGGCGTGGTGGCGCGTGCCTGTAGTCCCAGCTACTCGGGAGGCTGAGGCAGGAGAATGCTTGAACCCGGGCAGCGGAGGTTGCAGTGAGCCAAGGTCGTGCCACTGCACTCCAGCCTGGCGCCTGGTGACTGAGTGAGACTCTGTCTCAAAAAAAAAAAAAAAAAAAAAAAAACACCCGGAATCCCTTCAGAAGTTCTCTTTTCCAGTGGAGGTTGTCACTCTTTACAAGGCAGCTAAAGACTTCTTCTGAGGAGAAGACTATTTCTCTAAAAGAAACTCTTGGAACAACCAACTCTTAATTTCAGTAACGAGAAATAGAACAAGCTGGAGCAACTTTTCCCTCAGAGTAAACCTGAATTGTTAAAAGCCAGAGGGTGGAGAATTGTTTGTATTAGAAGTAAATAATCCTTTTGTAGCAGGAAGCAATGTGTAGAAACTGTCATTTAAATAAATAAAACTGTAAGCAATTCTTGCATATTGTTGATATTTGTTTTACATGTTAAAGCATTTATTCAGTCCAAAAAAATTCTTGGGTGCTGTGATTCATACAGGCATATTACATAGTTATTGAAGTAGACACTTTGTTCAGAGGTTTCAGGATCTTAATCATATTGATCTCTTTGGAAAGATACCCTCCAAAAAAAACTTTCAAGGTTTAACTAAAAACCTGAAGATTTTACAGAAAGAAGGGGTTTTAAAAATGTGTTGAATTCCAGTTTTTATATATGAATGACTTCATCGGGTTTTTTGTGTATAAATACCTACTTCCAGAAGCATATAATAACATACTGATGTGTGTTTTTATGAAGCTAAAATTATATGTATTATGTGTTTTAAAACTAATATATATATATGTAATTTTTTTTGCTGGCTTAGTCTTAAGCCTAAAAAGAGGAGTTAGCTCTAGACTGATAAGAAAAATGGCTAAGGAAATGCTAAAAGCTTGACTGCCCCAACCCTAAAGGTTAAAAACAAAGGGAGCAGAAAATCATACCTAATACCAAAAGCTACATTCTAGAAAGATGGAGAACAAAGCAACCACTCTCCCTCTTTCTTTAAAAATTAAAATTAAGGCTAGCCCCAGTGTCTCACACCTGCTATCCCAGCACTTTGGGAGGCCAAGGCAGGCAGATCACTTGAGCCCAAGAGTTCAAAATCAACCTAGGCAACATGGTGAATCCCCGTCTCTACCAAAACAAGATTTAAAAATTGATAGAGGATCCAAAATGGCCAAACAGGAACAGCTCCAGAGTGTAGTTCCCAGCAAGAACAATGCAGAGGGTGAGTGCCCACCACATTTCCAAACACATTTTCACTGCCCACAGACCAGGAGATTCCTGGGCTGAAAAGCGTCATGAGTTTTAGCATGGCGGTTTCAGCCAGTGCTGGGTTGGTGCACAGAAACTCACACAAATCTGGGCGGCTGTTTCAACTGACGCCTGGAACATCGGGGAAGACAGAGCTGCCCATTCAACTGAAAGGGAGGGGGCAGAAACAGGGAGCCAGGCAATCTGGCTCTGGGGGTACCACCCCCAAAAAACAAGCAATCTGAAACACTCTGGATTGAGAGTTTCCCAGCAAGCACCCAGGACCATCCAGCTCAGTGGGGGGAAGGGCGACAACCACTATCGAGGCAGTCTGCCACTACTGAGGCAGTTCACACAGCAGCAGGGAAGAACCTGCAGCAGCTCAGCAATGCCTCTGCTGGCAGCCTGTGACTAGACTACTCTGGACGGGGTAGGGCATCTATGAAAAAAGGCAGCAGCACGACAGGAACTTCCAAATAAAGTCAACCTTCCTGGGACAGAGCACCTGGGAAAAGAGGCGGTTATGAGTTCTGCTGCAGCAGACTTAAAAGTACCTACCCAACAGCTCTGCACGGAACAATGGAGCTCCCAGCACAGCACTTGAGGTCCTTTAAGGGACAGACTATCTCCTCAGGCAGCTCCCTGAACCTAGTATACCCAAAGAGACACCTCATAAAGGAGAGCTCAGGCCATCTGGTGGGTATCCTTTTGGGACGAAGATAATGGAAGAAGAAACGGGCAGCAACCCTTACTGTTCTGCAGCCCCCACAGGTGACCCCCAGGCAAGCAGGGTCTGGAGTGGACCTCCAGCAGTCCTGCAGCAGAGGGGGACTGACTGTTAGAAGGAAAACTAAGAAACAGAAAGAAATAATTTCATCATCAACAAAAAGAATGTCCATTGAGAGACACCATCTGAAAGTCACCAACTACAAAGACCACAGGTAGATAAATGCACTAAGATGGGAAGAAACCAGTGCAAAAAGGATGAAAATACCAAAACCCAGAACACCTCTCCTCCTCCAAAGGATCACAACTCCTCACCAGCTAGGGATCAAAGATGGATGGAGAATGAATCTGATGAATTGACAGAAACAGGCTTCAGAAGGTGGGTAATAACAAACTTCTCAGAGCTTGAAAAACATGTGCTAACCTAATACAAAGAAACTAAGGACCTTGAAAAAAGGTTAGATGAGATGCTAACTAGAATAAACAGCTTAGAGAAGACAATAAATGACTTGATGGAGCCGAAAAACACAGCACAAGAACTTCACAAAGCGTACACAAGTTTCAATAGCCGAATTGACCAAGCAGAAGAAAAGATATCAGAGACTCAATATCAACTCAATGAAATAAAATGAGAAGGCAAGAACAGAGAAAAAAGAGTAAAAAGAAATGAACAAAGCCTCCAAGAAATACGGGATTATGTGAAAAGACATAATCTGCGTTTGATAGATGTACCTGAATGTGACAGACAGAATGAATCCACACCTGGAAAACACTCTTCAGGATATTATCCAGGAGAACTTCCCCAACCTAGCAAGGCAGGCCACCATTCAAGTCCAGGAAATACAGAGAATACCACAAAGATATTCCTCAAAGAAAAGCAACCCCAAGGTACACAATTGTCAGATTCACCAGGGTTGAAATGAAGGAAGAAATGCTATGGGCAGCCAGAGAGAAAGGTCCGGTTACCCACAAAGGGAAGCCCATCAGACTCCAGTGGAACTCTCCGCAGAAACCCTACAAGCCAGAAGAGGGTGGGGGCCAATATTCAACATCCTTAAAGAAAACAACTTTCAACCTAGAATTTCATATCCAGCCAAACTAAGCTTCATAAGCAAAGGAGGAAGAAAATCCTTTATGGACAAGCGATTGCTGAGAGATTTTCATCACCACCATTTACAAGAGCTCCTGAAAGAAGCACTAAACAAGGAAAGGAACAACCAGTACCAGCCACTACAAAAATGTACCAAATGGTAAAAACCACTGACACAAAGAAAAAAATTTGTAAGCTAATGGGCAAAACATCCAGCTAGCATCAAAATGGCAGGATCAAATTCACAAAAATAATATTAACCCTAAATGTAAATGGGCTAAATACTCCAATCAAACAGACTGGCAAATTGGATAAAAGTCAAGACCCATTGGTGTGCTGTATTCAGGAAACCCATCTCATGTACAAGGACACATATAAGCTAAAAATAAAGAATGGAGGAAGATTTATCAAGCAAATAGAGATCAAAAAAAAGGAGCTGCAATCCTAATCTCTGATAAAATGGACTTTAAACCAACAAAGATCAAAAGAGACAAAGAAGGGCATTACATAATGGTAAAAGGATCAATGCAACAAGAAGAGCTAACGGTCCTGAATATATATGCACCCAATACAGGAGCACCCAGGTACATAAAACAAGTTCTCAACAAACTACAAAGAGACTTAGACTCCCACACAATAATAGTGGGAGACTTTAACACTCCACTGTCAATATTAGACAGATAAATGAGAGAGAAAATTAACAAAGATATCCAGGACTTGAACTCAGATCTGGACCAAGCGGACCTAATAGACATCTACAGAAATCTCCACCCCAAATGCACAGAATATACAGTCTTCTCAGCACCGCATTGTACCTACTCTAAAATTGACCATATAATTAGAAGTAAATCACTCCTCAGCAAATGCAAAAGAATAGAAATCACAACAAACAGTCTCTCAGACCACAGGGCAATCAAATTGGAACTCAAAATTAAGAAACTAACTCAGAACCACACAGCTTCATCGAAACTGAACAACTGGCTACTGAATGTCACTGGATAAACAATGACATGAAGGCAGAAATAAAGATGTTCTTTGAAACCAACGAGAATGAAGACACAACATACCAGAATCTCTGGGACACATTTAAAGCAGTGTCCAGAGGGAAATTTATAGCAATAAATGCCCACATGAGAAGGGAGGAAAGATCTAAAATAGACACCCTATCATCAAAATTGAAAGAGCTAGAGGAGCAAGATCAAAAAAACTCAAAACCTAGCAGAAGACTAGAAATAACTAAGATCAGAGCAGAACTGAAGGAGATAGAGATACAAAAAACCTTTCAAAAAATCAATAAATCCAGGAGCTGGTTTTTTTGAAAAGATCAACAAAATAGACCACTAGCCAGATTAACCAAAAAGAAAAGAGATGAAGAATCAAATACATGCAATAAAAAAATGATAAAAGGGATATCACCACTGATTCCACAGAAATACAAACTACAATCAGAGATTGCTACAAAAAACTTTATGCAAAACAAACCACTAAACCTGGAAGAAATGGATAAATTCATGGACACTTGCACCCTCCCAAGCCTAAACCAGGAAGAAGTTGAAACCCTGAATAGACCAATAACAAGGGCTGAAGTAGAGGCAGCAATCAATAGCCCACCAATCAAAAAAAGTCCAGGTCCAGACGAGTTGATAGCTGAATTCTACCAGACGTACAAAGAGGAGCTTGTACTATTCCTTCTGAAACTATTCCAAACAATATAAAAAGAGGAAATCCTTCCCAAATCATTTTATGAGACCAACATCGTCCTGATACCAAAACCCAGCAGAGACTCAACAAAAAAAGAAAACTTCAGGCCAATCTCCATAATTAACATAGATGCAAAAATCTTCAAGTAAAATACTGGCAAACCAATTGCAACAGCACATCAAAAAGCTTATCCATCACGATCAAGTAGGCTTCATTCCAGGGATGCAAGGCTAGTTCAACATACGCAAGTCTATAAACGTAATCCACCACATAAACAGAGCCAAAGATAAACCACATGATTATCTTAATAGATACAGAGAAGGCCTTCAACAAAATTCAACAGCCCTTTATGCTAAAAACTCTCAATAAACCAGGTATCAAAGGAACATATCTCAAAATTATAAAAACTATTTATGACAAACCTACAGCCAATATCATACTGAATGGGCAAAAACTGGAAGATCCCCTTTGAAATCCGGCACTAGACAAGGATGCCCTCTCTCACTATTCCTATTCAATATAGTATTGGAAGTTCTAGCCAGAGCAATTAGGCAAGAAAAAAAAAAGTGTATTCATTTAGGAAAAGAGGAAGTCAAATTGTCTTTATTTGCAGACAACATGATTGTATATTTAGAAGACCCCATCGTCTCAGCCCAAAATCTCCTGAAACTGATAAGCAACTTCAGCAAAGTCTCAGGATACAAAATCAATGTGCAGAAATCACAAGCATTTCTATATAACAATAACAGACTAACAGCTAAATCATGAGTGAACTCCCATTCACATTTGCACAAGAGAGTATAAAATACCTAGGAATACAACTAACAAAGGATGTAAAAGACCTCTTCAAGGAGAACGACAAACCACTGCTCAAGGAAATCAGAGAGGACACAAAGAGATGGAGAAACATTCCATGCTCATGGTTAGGAAGAATCAATATTGTGAAAATGGCCATAAGGCCCAAAGTAATTTACAGATTCAACACTATCCCCATCAAGCTACCAATGACCTTCTTCACAGGAATGGAAAAAACCACCTTAAACTTCATATGGAACCAAAGAGAGTCTGCATAGCCAAGACAATCCTAAGCAAAAAGAACAAAGATGGAGGCATCACGCTACCTGATTTCAAAGTATATTACAAGACTACAGTAATCAAAACAGTATGGTACTGGTACCAAAACAGAAATATAGACCAATGGAACAGAACAGAGGCCCTGGGAGGCAATGCCACACATCTGCAACCATCTGATCTTTGACAAACCTGACAAAAACAAGCAATGGGAAAAGATTCCCTGTTTAATAAATGGTGTCGGGAAAACTGGCTAGCCATCTGCAGAAAGCAAAAACTGGACCCCTTCCTGACACCTTACACTAAAATTAACTCCAGATGGACTAAAGACTTAAACATAAGACCTAACACCATAAAAACCCTAGAAGAAAACCTAGGCAAAACCATTCAGGACATATGCATAGGCAAGGACTTCATCACTAAAACACCAAAAGCATTGGCAACAAAAGCCAAAATAGACAGATGGGACCTAATTAAACTCCAGAGCGTCTGTACAGCAAAAGAAACAGTCATTAGAGTGAACCGGAAACCAACAGAATGGGAAAAAAATTTTGCCATCTACACATCTGACACATCTGACAAAGGGCTCATATCCAGAATCTACAAATAACTAAAACAGATTTACAAGAAAAAAAAAAACAAACCCATCCAAAAGTGGGCAAAGGATATGACACACTTTTCAAAAGAAGACATATATGAGGCCAACGAACATATGAAAAAATGCTCAATGTCACTGATTATTAGAGAAATGCAAATCAAAACCACATTAAGACACCACCTCACACCAGTTAGAATGGCAATCATTAAAAAATTAGGAGACAACAGATGTTGGAGAAGATGTGGAGAAATAAGAACACTTTTACACTGTTGATGGGAGTGTAAACTAGTCCAACCATTGTGCAAGACAGTGTGGTGCTTCCTCAAGGATCTAGAAATAGAAATTCCATTTGACTCAGCAATCCTGTTACTGGGTATATACCCAAAGGATTATAAATCATTCTGTTATAAAGACACATGCACACGTATGTTCACAGTGGCACTGTTTATGATAGCAAAGACCTGGGACCAACCCAAATGCAATCAACAATAGACTGGATAAGGAAAATATGGCACATATACACCATGGAATACTATGCAGCCATAAAAAATAATGAGTTTGTGTCCTTTTTAGGGATATGGATGAATCTGGAAACCATCATTCTCAGCAAACTGATACAAGAACAGAAAATCAAACATCACGTGTTCTCACTCATAGGCGGGTGTTGAACAATGAGAACACATGGACACAGGGAGGGGGAGCATCATACACTGGGGTCTTTTGTAGGGGGGGCCATAGGAGGGACAGCGAGGGGGGGTAGGAAGATCAGGGAGGGTAACATGGGGAGAAATGCCAGATGTAGGTGACAGGGAGATGGAGGCAGCAAACCACATTGCCATGTGTGTACCTATGCAACAATCCTGCATGATCTGTACATGTACTCCAGAACCTAATTTAAAAAGATTTAAAAATTAGCTGGGCCTGGTGGTGTGTACCTGTGGTCTCAGCTACTAGGGAAGCTGAGGTGGGTGAATCACTTGAGCTCAGGAGGCAGAGATTGCAGTAAGCCAAGATCATGTCACTGCACTCCAGCCTGGGTGACAGAATGAGACTCCATCTCAAAAAACAAAACAAAACAAAAAATTGAAAATAAAAAGGCATTTTATTTTTCTCTGAATTATTTCTGTATTTTGGGAGGTTTTTTAATTAACTTTTTAATTTCAAAATAAAAGAACATAGTCTAATGAAACTGGGAAATATAATTGGTTTTATTTCTTTTGTTTTGTTTTTAATAGTGAAGAATCTTTGAAGTAGTTTTGCAATCCCTCTTGGATATCTCCGTGGAAAGCAATCAAAAATTTTGTCTTTTTTCCCCAAGGCTTATCTTCCCACAGGTATCACTATTCTACTTAGCCAGAGTTGAATTTTCCAGGTTTTCTCGTAGATGTTTTCTAACTTAATGGTCTAGGAGCTATCAAGAAGAAACTATAAGTTTAGCACCCTAACACAACATTATCTTCTGATTTTATTGTTAGTAGCAGATTAGATCTTAAAAACTGTAATGATTCAATTCTTCACATGATAGTGAAGAATTTCAGAACTCCCCAGAGCAACAGGGGCATAGCAGCAACCTGCCTTTATTCTGATAGACTAGATTGTGTGTTTTCTAGAGGGTTCACATCAGCTTTTCCATTTTAAAAAAATTATTTTCAATTGAAGATTCATAACCGGAAAGGAAACTCATAGTCCTGTCATTCCCAACAATGCTGGCTTTCACTCAACATACGCCAAGACCTGTATTAAAAACTTAGACGCTATGATGGAATACAAGGCATCCATATATTTACAGAAGCATATTTACTGACATGAGAAGATGTGTGAAATATACTGTAGACTGAAATTACAAAAGATAATTCACCCTATAGCCTGATTTTTTCATAAATATGTAGAAGTGAAAAATGTATGTAGTAAATGTTTGTCTCCCACCACCAAGTTGTATGGCCTTGAGTTCGTCTTACTCAACTACTGTAAACTTGCTTTTCCATTTGAAATGTAAGCAAAAGAAAGGTAGAGTCAGAAGCAATCATTAAGCTATAGAACCAGTTTGGACAGGCAGCATGTTGTAAATTTCTATTTCCCTTTTAATGACTAGCATATAGCTAAGTGTTAGGAGATTTCCTTTTTTTTTTTTTTTAGAAAAAAGAGAAAAGAGAGAGAAGAAAAAAATGAAATAAAGAGAAAAAGAAGAGGAGGAAAAAAAAAAGGGAGAGAGAACGGGAATCTTGCTCTATTGCCCAGGCTAGAATGCAGTCTACAAATGAATATTAAAAGCTTTTTCTATACTAATAATTGTGTTATACAATGGAGACAGGAAGGAATAAGGGAGGAAAATAACAAACAAACAGCCAACCAATATTTCATTTAAACCTATGAAATGCTATGCAATTGCTAGGGAGTGATTTACTCCCAACCATGTGGTCACTTTTAGAATAAATGTGATGTGTTACTGGAAAAAAAAAATGTATATTTTGTGGATTTGGAGTAGAGAGTTCTGTAAATGTTTATTAAGTTTACTTATTTGAGGTTTAAGTTCAAGTCCCGGGTATCCTTCTTAACCTTCAATCTCATTAATTTGTCCAATATTGACAATGTAATGTTAAAATCTCCCACTATTATTGTGTGGGAGTCCAAGTCTCTTTATAAGTCACCAAGAAGTTGCCCTATGTATCTGTTTGCTCCTATATTGGGTGCGCATAGACGTACGGTCGTTAGCTCTTCCCGTTACATTGATCCCTCTACCATTATACAATGTCCTTCTTATCTCTTTCGGTTTCTATTACTTTAAAGTCTATTTTATCAGAGATGAGAATTGCAACTACTGCTTTTTTTTTTTTTTCTCTCCATTTGGTTGGCAAATCTTCCTCCATCCCTTTGTTTTGAGTCTCTGTATATCCTTGCATGTAAGATGGATCTAGATGCAGCTTACTGATGGGTCCTTTGAAGTGGCTGATACTGGTTGTTCCCCTCTATACATAGTGCCTCCTTCAGAAGCTCTTGTAAAGCAGGCCTGGTGGTAATGAAATCTCTGAGTACTTGCTTGTTTGCAAAAAATTTTATTTTTCCTTCACTTATGAAACTTAGTTTGGCTGGATATGAAATTCTGGGTTGAAAGTTCTTTTCTTTAAGGATGTTGAATATTGGCCCCCACTCTCTTCTGGCTTGTAGGGTTTCTGCTGAGAGATCAGCTGTGAGTCTGATAGGCTTCCCCTTGTGGGTAACCTGACCTTTCTCTCTGGCCACCCGTAGTATTTTCTCCTTCGTTTCAACCCTGATGAATCTAATGATATGTGCCTTGGGGGTTGCTCTTTTTGAGGAATATCTTTGTGGTGTTCTCTGTATCACCTGGAGTTGGGTATTGTCTTGCCTTGCTAGGTTAGGAAAGTTTTCCTGGATAATATCCTGAAAAATATTTTCCAGCTTGGATTCATTCTCTTCGTCACATTCAGGTACACCTATCAAACGTAGATTAGGTCTTTTCACATAGTCCCATACTTCTTGGAGACTTTGCTCCTTCCTTTTTACCCTTTTTTCTCTAATCTTGTCTTCTCGTTTTATTTCATTAAGTTGGTCTTCGACCTCTGAAATCCTTTCTTCTGCTTGATCAATTCGACTGTTAAAACTTGTGCATACTTCTTGAAGTTCTTGTATTGTGTTTTTCATCTCCATTAATTCACTTATATTCCTCTTTAAATTGTCCATTCTCATGAACATTTCGTGAAACCTTTTTTCGAGGTTCTTAGTTTCCTTGCATTGGGCTAGAACATGTTCTTTTAGCTCACAGAAGTTTCTGATTATCCACCTTCTGAAGCCTGATTCTGTTGATTCCTCACATTCATTTTCTATCAGGTCTTGTTCAATTGGTGATGAGGCACTGCAATCCTCTGTAGGAGGAGAGGCATTCTGATTTCGGGTGTTTTCAGCCTTTTTGCGCTGGTTTCTTCCCATCTTTGTGGATTTATCCACCTGTCGTCTGTGTAATTGCTGACTTTCAGATTAGGTCTCTGAGTGGAAGTCCAGCTTGTTAGTGATAAAGTTTTTTCTATTTCTTAATTTACCTTCGGCGGATGCCCCCTCCCGCACAAAGCTGGACCTTCCCGGGTTCAGCTGTACTTGCTGTGAAACTCTCAATCTTCAGCAGTTCCAACTGCTGTTTTTATTTTATTTTTTGTGGAGGCGGGTACCAGCCTTCCCCTGCGGCGACCCACTACGCCAGCTGAAACAGCGGCGTTAAGATTCGTGGCGCTTTTCTGCCCGGGAATCTCCCAGTCTGGTTCCCCACTTCAGTCCGCTTTTTAATCAGCTGAATGGTAGACTCTGCTTTCCCGGAGCTCCAACGCCAACCAAAAGGGTACTCAGTCCCGTATACTCCGGACTGAGAACCGCCACATCGGGGTGCCTGCAAAACGGCCGCGCCCTCCAAAAGGGTCGCGCTGGCGACCCATGGGGCTCCTCCGCCAAGAATCTCTTTGTCTGTGGGCTATGAAAATTCATCTGAAAATGTGGCGTCCACTCACTCTCTGCACTTTCAGTGGGAGCTACAATCCTGAGCTGCTGCTAATCGGCCATCTTGGATCTCTCTCCGGAGATTTTCAATAAATATTGTATTATATTTAACTTAATCAGATTGAATGGATGACATTTGTGTAGGCCACCTTACTCTGTAAAAGACAGTACAAATCATCTGAGAAATGCAAAAAAACCATAATGAGATATCAATCAGTCAATCAGTCAGATTGGTATAATGTGAAGAATTGAATCATTACAGTTTTTAAGATCTAATCTGCTACTAACAATAAAATCAGAAGATAATGTTGTGTTAGCATGCTAAACTTATAGTTTCTTCTTGATAGCTCCTAGACCATAAAGTTAGAAAACATCTAAGAGAAAATCTGGAAAATTCGACTCTAGCTAAGTAGAATAGTGATACCTGTGGGAAGATAAGCTTTGGGAAAAAAAAAGACACAATAATAGCCAATCAGTCAGAATGGCTATTATTAAAAAAACAAAATATAATAGATGTTGGTGAGGCTGCAGAGAAAAGGGAATGTTATATACTGTTGGTGGGAATGTAATTTAGTTCCGCCACTAAGGAGAGCAGTTTTGAGACTTCTCAAATAACTAAAACTAGAACTACCATTTGACCCAGCAATCCCATTACCAGGTATACACCCCCCCCAAAAAAAAAAATCAGACGTTCTGCCATAAAGACAAATGCATGCCTGTGTTCACCACAATGCTATTCACAATAGCAAAGACA
The DNA here is from genome assembly GCA_036589455.1 of Ateles fusciceps. Lineage (NCBI taxonomy): Eukaryota > Metazoa > Chordata > Mammalia > Primates > Atelidae > Ateles > Ateles fusciceps. The sequence goes on from JAZHEH010002939.1 coordinate 261,411, forward strand.
CAGCATCACCCTAGGTGCCAAACCACAGTGGACAGGGTAAAGAAAATGTGTACCCAATGGAATATCATGCCGCCATCAAAAAGAATGAAATCATGTTCTTTGCAGCAATATGCATGGACCTGGAGGCCATTATCCTAAGCAATGTAACACAGAAACGGAAAACCAAATAGCACATGTTCTTACTTATAAGTGGGAGATAAATCTTGAGTACACACAGACGTAAAAATGGGAACAATAGATATTTCGGATTCCAAAAGGAGAGAGAAAGGGAGGGTGGCAGGGGTAAAAAGCTTCCTATTGGGTACCATGCTCACTATCTGTGCGATGGGATCAATAGAAGCCCAAACCTCAGCATCACACAACATACCCTTGTAACAAACTGCACATGTACGCCTGAATCTAAAATAAAAACAAAAAGTTTTAAAGCCTCTCAGTCATCATCTATGTTATTCTACCTCCTCCCAGCTGCATGTATTATATTATGAATCAGACAGAAAGCTCTGGGGGAGATAAACAGAGACCTACTCATCTAAGCAGTAATTACAATGCTCAGAATTGCCTCTGCCCCCTCCAATGACTGTTTTTGTTTTGTATTGATGCTTGCCTGTTCTCTTCCCTCAAAATGAGTTCTCACTCCTTCATTCCCTGAGGCTCCTCACCTTCCCATAAATAGATATTGGTGGAGTCACCTCATCAACCTGCCAGGTATTTTTTAAAAATATTTAAATGTACTGTATTTTATTACATAAAAGTACAGTAAGTAATATACTTATTTCAATATACTTTTTTTAAATTTGGGTACATGTGTAGATGATGCAGGATTGTTACATGGGTACATACATCCTGCCAAGTATTTCTAATTCCCAATGAAATAAAGGATTTATAAATACCTAGCAGGTTGATGATTTAGGTATAAGCTAGACACTTCTCCCCACCATCATGTCATGTGTTTATATAGTTTATAAATGTATTGGTCATTAAAATTTTTTTTAAATTATTTTTTTATTGATACATAATAGCTGTACATATTTTTGTGGGTCATGTGATAATTTCATGCATTCATATCAAATCAGGGTAATTGTCACCTTAATATTTAAATATTTATCTTTGTATCTGAACCATTTGAATTATTCTCAAATAGTTCAGGTACAAAGAATTTGAATTATTCTCTTCTCACTAACATGTACAATCAATTAATGTTAATTATGGTCACTCTACTGATCTATCCACCACCAAGTTTTCTTTTTTCTATCTAAGTGGATATTTGTACTCATTAATCAACCTCTCTTCACCCACCCCTGCCCCAACCTTTCCTGGCTTCTGGCAACCACCAATCTATCTATTCTCTCTCTCTCTCTCTCTCTCTCTCTCTCTCTCACGAGATCCAATTTTTGTTTAACCTCCCACATATGAGTGAGGACAGGCAATATTTGTCTTTCCGTGCTTGGCTTATTTCTGTGCTTGGCTTATTTCACTTAACATAATGACCTCCAGTTACTTCTATGTTGCTGCAAATGACCGAGTTTATTCTTTTTATGGATCAGTGATATTCTACAGCATATATATACCACATTTTATCTATTCATCCACTATGGACACTTAAATTCCATATTTTGTCTTTTTTTTGCAATAAAGATGTACGTACAGATATCTCTTTAAATACTGAATTTCCTTTCTTTTGTATATATACCTAGTAGTGGAACTGCTGAATCATACGGTAGTTCTATTTTCAGTTTCTTTAAAAACCTACATACCATTCTCCACAGTAGCTGTACTAATTTATATTCCTACCAACAGTGTACAAGGAGTCCCCTTTATCTACACCCTCACCAGCATCTTTTATTCCGTCTTTTTTTGATAAAAAGCTTCTCTAAACTGGAGAGATCTCATTGTAGTTTTGTTGTACATTTCCCTAATGATTAGTGATGTTGAGCATTTTTTATATATATATATATATATATATATATATATATATATATATATATATACATACACACACACACACACACACACACACACACACACACACACACACACACATTTGGCCATTTTTATGTCTTCTTTGGAGAAATGCCTACCCAGATCCTTTGCTCATTTTAATTAGATTATCTGTTTGTTTTTCTGTTGTTTTTTGTTTGTTTTTTCACTATTGAATTGTTTGAACTTCTCATGTATCCTGGTTATTAATCCCTTGTCAGATGGATAATTTCCAAATATTCCTCCTATTCTGTGTGTCTCTTTGTTGATGGTTTCCTTACATGTTCAAAAGCTTTTTAGCTTAACGTAATTCCATTCATCTATTTTTGCTTTTGTTTTCTGTGCTTTTGAGGTCTTACACAAAAAATCATTGTCCAGATCAATGTCCTGGAGCATTATCTCTACATTTTCTTCTAGTACTGTCTTCGTTTCCGGTCTTTAAGTCTTTAATTCATTTTTATTTGATTTTCGTGTATTCCGTTCCATTGGTCCATGGGTTTGTTTTTATGCCAATACCATGATGATTTGGTTACTATAGCTTTGTAGTATATTTTGAAGTCAAGTAGTATGACACTTCCAGCTTTGCTCTCTTGCTCAGGATTGCTTTGACTATTTGGGGTTTCACATAAATATAGGACTGTCTATTCTAGTTCTGTAGAGAATGTCACTGCTACTTGATAGGGATTGCATTAAGCCTATAAACTGCTTTGGGTAGTATAGCCATTGTAAAACTATTCATTCTTCTAATTCATGAGCATGTAATACCCTTTTTTGTGTATCCTCTTCAATTTTTTTCATCAGTGTTTTATGGTTTTTCTGGTAACGATCTTTCAAATTTGGGGTGAAATTGATTTCTAGGTATTTTATATTATTTGTAGCTACTGTAAATGAAATTCCTTTCTTGGTTTCTTTTTCGGATTGTTTGCTGTTGGCATATAGAAATGCTACTGATGTTGTAGGTTGGCTATCCTTCAACTTTACTAAATTTGTATATCAATTCTAACAGCTTTGAGGTGGAGTCTTTAGCTTTTTCTAAATATAAGATTATGTTGTCTACATACAAGGCTAATTTTACTTCTTTTCCAATTTGCAATTGTATAAAATTATACTTGTGGTGAGGTGGGGAAGTGTGAAAGTGAGAGGGGAGATCCCTGTATCTAAAAGTCCTGTATGTATATGCACACATACACACACACACACACACACACACACACACACATACACACACACATAGGTATTAATATTATGTAAGTGCAAGTAAAACTGCAGGTTGATTTACTGGATTGATTCATAGAATTCACTGGAGCAGCTTATACTAAGTTATGAATCACTTCCCTCTCATTATTCTTCCTGCACTCCTTATATCAGCTCCTCCACTCAACTCCAGGATACCAGAACTGATGTAAGGGGTGCAGGGAGAGTAATGATAGGGAAATCCAAGCATAAACAGAAGATAAATAAAAAATATACTAGACCTTTAAAAATCTATAAAATGGTATTACTTATATATTTACCTAAAATTATATGTAACTATTTTAAAGCATATAAAGATTTTTAATATATATCATATTTATAAAGAAATAAATTCCTGAAAATTGAGGTAAAGTTCTTATAATAGTTAGCTATAAAAATGCATTATAAAAGTATAGACCATAGTCAAGGGGAAATTTATTATACTCTGATGTTAAGGTTATTAAGTGGTCAAGGTTCAAACATAATTGGTAACACTTTATCCAGCTAACATTCTGTTTATGTCAAAGATAAATACAAACTATCCAAAAAATGTTAATAGAAGTTTAAATAGGTCAAATCTCTGAAATTAGAATCTTTAATAAATGGACATGCAAAGCAAAAACAGAATGGCATTTATGGTACTAAATCATTTGTAGCTTGTTCATAATGATAAAACTGAAAAGATTATTAAGAATTTCTTTCTTTTTTTTTTTTTTTTTCCAGACAGGGTCTCACTCTGTCACCCAGGCGGGAGTGCGGTGGTGCAATCATGGCCTCCCACTGCAATCTTGAGCTCACTGCAATCTTGACCTCCCAGGCTCAAGCGATTCTCCTGCCTCAGCCTCCTGTGTAGCTGGGACTGCAGACATGCATCACCACACCTGGCTATTTTTTTTTTTTTTAAGAGATGGGATCTTGTCATGTTGCCCAGGCTGGTTTCAAACTCTGAGGCACCAGTGATCCACCTGCCTGGGCCTCCCAAAGTGCTGGGATTACAAGTGTGAGCCACTGCACCCAACCAAGAATTTCAATAATAACCTTTAGGTTAAAGGAGGCCTCTGGTTAATCTCAAGGATATCAAATTTCCTGGGAAATAAAAAAAAAAATCCGTTTAGATTTTTCTAACTGGTATTTTCCATAAAGATAATACTTGCCAAATAAAATATGGTAGCAATAAAACTGGGTAAAACTTAAGCTATAGAATAATTTACCTTTAGAATGTCCCAGATTATTAAAAATGATTTATAAAGAAAATGGTACTGAGAACATCAGCAGAGCCTTTAAAAAATGCAAAACATGTTCTGAGAGGTGAACTATAAAACAGAAAGTCAAGAAAGTATTGAGAAGTAAAGCTAAGCTATAAATCAAAGGGATGGGGTTTAAAAGAATCCAGAGTATAATCAGAAATGCAGCATCTCTTAAATTAAAAAATAATAGTACAGTAATAAGCTGGATGTGGGGCTCACGCCTGTAATCCCAGCGCTTTGGGAGGCCAAGGCAAGCTGATCTCTTGAGGCCAGGAGTTTGAGACCAGGCTGGACAACATGGTGAAACCCCATCTCTACTAAAAATACAAAAATTAGCCAGGTGTGGTGGCAGATACCTGTAATCCCAGCTAATATTCAGGAGGCTGAAGCACAAGAATCACTTCAACTGGGAGGTGGAGGTTGCAGTGAGCCGAGATTGTGCCACTGCACTCCAACCTGAGCAACAGGATGAGACTTGGTCTCAAAAAAAAAAAAGTAATAAGGTTCAGTTTCCAAAATTTGCATTCAGCTCTCCCATGTTGACCTTTCTTTTTTAGCTGTCCCTACCTCCAGGACTGTATTTATTTAGTAGTAGAAGGAATGAAATAAAATAGGAGTGGAACAAATATTTTTCCCACTGCTCTGTCATGGGACAACTGTCTACTCCTTCCTGATATAAAATTCTCAAAACTAGAATAATCAGCACTGCCTCAGAGACTAGACACCATATTTATTAGATGGTCAAAATTATTTTGTGATTGTTTCCTATATTTGCACATTGTCACCTTGAAATACAAAGAAAAAGATTATTTTAAATAGACATTCTTGGCCAGGCACAGTGACTCACACCTGTAATCCCAGCACTTTGGGAGGCCAAGGTGGGTAGATCACTTGAGGTCAGGAGTTCAAGACCAGCCTGGATCAACATGATGAAACCCCATCTCTACTAAAAATACAAAATTAGCCAGATGTGGCGCATGCCTGTAATCCCAGCTACTCAAGAGGCTGAGACAGGAGAATCGCTTGAACCCAGGAGGCAGGGGTTGCAGTGAGCTGAGATTGTGCCACTGCGCTCTAGCCTGGGCAACAGACTGAGGCTCTGTCTCTGACGTGTACATTAGTAAAAAGAGAAAAGAATACCACCTTTCTAGAGCAGCCAGTATTACCTAAAGTCAGATTTTTCACTGCATATTAAGCTTGTCCAAGACAAGCAGTCCTCAGAGGTTAATGAACCCACTCTGGAAATAAATGGGTAGTGAGCATCCTCTTTACTTTTCTCTGGGACCAATGAAAAATGCATAGCGAGGAGTGTTCAAATGCTGTCATACTATTTTCAGGTGAGTTTCCAGCAGGCAATGTCTACTACTTAGCAATTTCCTTTTGTAGGATTCATGTTTTGGTATCAGCAATTCTCCTGCAGTGCAACAGACCTATATCCCTAAAACTGAGTAAGCAGGCTGCGTGCAGTGGCTCATGTCTGTAATCCTAGCACTTTGGGAAGCCAAAGTGGGAGGACCACTTGAGGCCAGGAGTTCAAAACCAGCCTGTGTAACATAGTAAGACCCTGTATCTACCAAAAATATACATATATATAGAGAGAGAGAGGTTTTAATTAGCTGGCCATGGTGATGCACACCTGCAGTCCCAGCTACTTCAGAGGCAAAGGCAGGAAGATCACTTGAGCCCAGGAATTTGAGGCTGCAGTGAGCTCTGGCTACTCGACTCTCCTATAGCCTGGGTGACAGCAAGACCCTGTCAAAATAAAATAACAAATAAATAGAGCATGCAGAACTTATGGTGCCTATTCAAAACACAGGTTCATTTTTTTCCACAGCCTTTCAGTGGGACTAGGTATTCTCTGACCTTGAAAACATTTAGAGCAAATTCTACAACTTTGATGGTCATTTTTAGGCAATAAAAAATTTTCGGTGACTTAGCCAAAAATATAAACTGAGTTCAGTAACTGATATGTCCAATCCACTGAAATAGTCAAAAACTTTAAATTTTAAAGGTTAATTTTCAAGTCTCCCTGAGTTTGGATTGCCTAGGAAAGAAAAAGGGACATTCTTGACTTCTACCCATCTTTTCAGGTGGACTATTAGTCAAGTTTATGGTCTTTGGAGGCAGATGGTTTGAAGGAGGAATGAGGAGAAAAAAGATCTTATTGGCTGATGGCACTTGTTTTCTCATGAGCAGCTTCAGTGAGTTCTTCCGGAGGCTGATCACAGGGACTCTCCCTTGTATTCCTTTCCCTAGAGTTAAACAGTTTTTCTGGGTGGTCATTTGCAACTTTCCCCTTATCCTCTGGGCATCTAGCATGTATGTCCACTTTCTTTTCTCAGTTCTCACCTTTCTCAAGGCAGCGCCCTTGGACAAGATAAATGCAATCCCAAGGCTGGAAGAAACCCCACCCACCCCACCTCTGCTTTGGGGGGAGGAGAATGTAAGACCTCCTAGGACAAAACAGCCCTCTCAGAATCCTCCTCCAATCTTCAAACTTCTAACTCACTTATAACCTCATGTGGAAGAGTAATTTAGGCATCATATAATGAGTTTTTGTTCAACTCTAACAACTCAGTATCTCACATTTCCTGTTGGAATGCAGCACCTACCATCTTGGAAACTTAGCCAGAACTGAAACTAAAATAATTTAAACAGCTTATGATCCTTGCTTAATTAGGCAAGTTTCTCAATTAAATGTTATTACCAGCTGGTTATGCTTTGATATCCACACATAAGGCATGTTGGTTTTTGCTTTTTTTTTTTTTTTTTTAAGACGGAGTCTCACTCTGTCGCCCAGGCTTGAGTGCAGTGTTGTGATCTTGGTTCAGGCAACCTCTGCCTCCTGGATTCAACCAATTCTCCTGCCTCAGCCTCCCAAGTAGCTGGAGTTACAGGCATCTGCCACCCCACCATGTTAATTTTTATATTTTTAGTAGACACAGGTTTTGCCATGTTGGCCAGGCTGGTCTTGAACACCTGACCTCAGGTGACCCACCCACCTCAGCCTCCCAAAATACTGGGATTACAAGCCTGAGCCAATCCACCTGGCCAGTCAATATGTTTTGAAAGGTGGTTTGGTTTTCTTATTTTGTTTTTTAATGAAATTGAGCCTTCGGATTAAACTGTTCTATATTTTAAATTCTACTGTGTTCATAAAATTACAGTAACTGTTGGGAAATTAATTTAATCTCTCTTTATTAAATTGTTCCTTATAGGTGTTTCCGTAGTGCCATTTTTCTCCACTCTATTTAGTAGCTAGTAGTCAACAGGGCTTTTGATATTATGGCAAACTATTTGGTAACCCATTTATAGAATATGAGATAAATTATAAAATATAGCAAGGCATTTTCGGTCTGTAGATGTTACAATTTATTTTTGTTTTCAGTGGGTAAAGGGGGAAGGAATACAATATGGAAAACTCTTGAGTGTCTGAGCTGTGGAATTACAGACCCATCATGGGTGGGTATTAATGTCAGAGCTTCTGGACATTTGAGGCAGAGGAGGAGGTTAGCAGGCCAGGGAGGGCCAACTCCCGAGGATGGATGGCCCTAGTGCTAGGCACTCATCTCATGAGCCCCAACCATTCTTGTAATTATTTCCCTGGGAATACCATCTCATTCCCAAGTACCACAAAGTGGCTAGAAATATGGAGAATTTGCAACCTCTATCCCTTGAATTCTTTGGAAATATTGGCTGACTCGCACTACTCACTGTTTCTCTGCTGATTGTGAACATTTGCAAAACGAGCAAACAGAATTAAACAAGGCAAGGATCATTTACTTTGAACTTTTCTAATACTCACTAAATTTATCTTGATTACCTTTAGGCTTCAGCCCACAGGAAAATGTTTTTCTTCCATGATTGTTGAATGTGAATCAGTGATTCTCATATTTTGCTACACATTAGAATCACTTAGGCGCTTTTAAGAATCCCAATGCCCAGGGCTCCTTGGGCCAATTAAAGCAGAACTCCTAGGAATGAAACCCAGGCATCAGTATTTTTTTTAAACTCCCCAGGCAATTCCAATATAGAGCCAAATTTAAAAATTAGGGCTGCAGTGTAAGTGACTCTGGGCCATGGTGGAAATAAAGGAAGGATACATAGGGAAGTTCTTCTTTAGCTTTTATAAATGACAACCGACAACATTACAAGTACATGCTGCTTTCAAAAATCCAAGAAAAACCAAAATTTATAAAATGATGATTTAAGGCTAAGCACAGTAGCTCACACCTGTAATCCCCATGTTCTGGAAGGCCGAGGTGAGCAGATCCCTTAAGGCCAGGACTTCAACAATAGCCTGGCCAACATGGCAAAACCTCATCTCTACTAAAAATACAAAATTAGCTGGGCATGGTGGCACATGCCTATAATCCCAGCTACTCAGGAAGCTGAGGCAGGAGAATCTCTTGAACCTGAGAGGCAGAGGTTGCAGTGAGCTGAGCCGAGATGGTGCCACTGCACTCCAGCCTGGGTGACAGAGTGAGACCCTGTCTTAAAAAAAAAAAAAAAGATTTACATTCAAATATCTTCTTTTGGCTGGGCGCAGTGGCTCACACCTGTAATTCTGGCACTTTGGGAAGCCAAGGTGGCTGGATTGCTTGAGCCCAGGAGTTCGAGACGAGCCTGGGCAACATGGCAAAATCCTGTTTCTACCAAAAAATACAAAAATTAGCCGGGTGTGAACCTTGAAAACATTGTGCTAAGAAGCCAGACATAAAAGGCCGCATATGGTATGATTGCACTTAACATGAAATGTCCAGAATAGACAAATCTATATAGAGAGAAAATAGATTAGCAGCTTCCAGGAGTTGGAGAAGAGGGAAATGGGTAGTTACTGCCAGCAGGTATGAGGTTTATTGGGGTTGGTGGGGCTGACACTTCTGGAATTAGTGTTAATGGTTGTACAATCTTAATATACTGAAAAACACTGAATTATATACGTTTAAAGGGTGAATTTTATAGCATGTGAATGATATCTGAATAAATGTTTTTAACTATGCCAATATGGAAGATGTACATAACATAATGTGGAAGAGAAAAGTAAGGAACAAAATTATATAAAGGATAAAAAAAATTTCTCAAGTATAAAAGAAGTTTTCAAAACAACAGAATGTACTGATACACTGATAGGAAAAACACTGATAGGAAAAAAACAGAAACACTGATAGAAAAAAGAAAGTACTTTTTCAGGCAGTTTATACAAAGTTAGGTGAAATATCTTTATTAATGCACAACCATATTAATGTAAAGCTGTGTTTCGTTAGGAGTTCTTGGAACAACTCCATAAGACTACCTGTGACTTCGTCCCCCTGAACAAATGCCAGTTTATACTTAGGCTTTATTTTCCTGGGCATCACATACAAATACTCGGTTAATAAGCTGGCTGAAAACAACTTAATAATGTAGATTTTTTAATTTAGGCACCTATTCTATGAATTATAAGAACATGATTGGCTTTCACTATATATTGTTAAAGAACTGGTGATGATTTGTGCCTGAGCAGACAAGTCCCAATTTACTGGCTAGTCTGAATAAGAGTCAGGAAGGACACTCCATGACTGGCCCCATACCAGGGAATCCCTGGTGGCCACACTGCTGGTGACCCTGAGACAACACAGTCCACATCATGTCCACACCTCTACTGTCAATCAATACTTCTCCATCTCTGATAAAACTGACCCCAGCAAACCAATCAGGAAGTACCATTTCCTTTAGAAACCTACAGACTGCCAAGAGGACCCAACCCTCTTCTTCTACACCAGCATGAGCTAAATTCCCCCTGGAGTAAAAAGAAACTGTACCCTCCATCTCTCCTCTTTATTTTTTGTGCAAAAAAAAATGTTCATAGCATCTTTATTTATAAAAACTAAAACTGGAAACAACCCAAATGTCCATCAACAGAACATCCATGCTCCATTCATCCTGAAGAATAAACTGTGGTACATTCTTCTCTTTAGCTAGCACTTTCAACTTCACTCTCCACTGGACCTCAAAAAAGGATAGCTGAAGCTATAAAGCCTGCTTACTTTATTTGTACCTGGCAGGTTGGTATTTCTGAGGAAAGGCATACTCATGTTAAGGAGAGGAAAAGAATCTGCTGCTAACTTCCACCTCTGTTACTAGAAAATGCATTCTTTATCAGAGTAATATGCCTAAAATTGCCTAAGCCGTACAAGTATTGATAAAACATAAAACTAAGAGCCACATGTTTGGGGATTGCTGTTTTATTTTAATCAATAAATTTTTTCCATTTTAAAAGACGATTTCCATTAAGAGAGTCTCTAAGAAGCTTTCTGGATTTGTTATGAATTGTAAGGGCCAATGAGAAAAACATTCGGGTCAATATTTCCAGGAATCACAAAACTGTAAAAACAGTGATGTAAGGAATTTGACAAGTGAATGTACAGCATGTGCCATGTTATTTTTATTTTTAGAGCATGTTGAGAAGTTGTTAAACCTTCAAATAAGCATCAGACATATTCCCAAGCACTCATTTGCTGGGAATAAATTCATAGATTTAACTCATCTGTGCTGTTTAAGGATCCAAGATATATTCTAAAGAACAAGAGAATGAATCTTAAACACAAAATAGAAATTTTCCGAGGCTGATCCAAGATGGCCGATTAGGAGCAGCTGAGGATTGCAGCTCCCAGTGAAAGCGCGGAGAGTGAGTGGACGCCGCATTGCCAGACAGATTTTTATTGCCCACAGACCAGGAGATTCCCAGGGGGAGGAGCCCCACGGGTCGCCAGCGCGGCTGGTTTGGCCGGTACAGCTGTTTTTGCCGGCGCGACTGCTTTCGCCGCCGCGGCTGTTTTGGGCGGCGTCCCGGCGCAGCGGTTCCCCATACACAATACGTGGGTCCGGGTGCCATTTTAGCTGGCAATTGGAGCTCCGGGAAGGCAGAGCCGCCCATTCATCTGATTAAAAGGGGGGCTGAAACAGGCAGCCAGGCCGGGAGATTTCCCAGGCAAAAA